>PVKE010047944.1:0-11753 GCA_004027555.1 Craseonycteris thonglongyai | reverse complement strand
GTGAGGGGCCGTGTGCAGTGGGGGGCAGTGTGCAGTGAGGAGTGGTGTGCAATGTGGGGCCGTGTGCGGTGAGGAGCCGTGTGCAGTGAGGGACTGTGTGCGGTGAGGGGCCGTGTGCAGTGGGGGGCCGTGTGCAGTGATGGGCCGTGTGCAATGGGGGGCAGTGTGCACGCAAAGACAGCTTGGGTTGTCAGACAGTGAATAAATAATCAGCAAGAATGATCCGAACAAGTGTATTTTCCTTCCTCGGAGTTAAGTGTAACCTTAACTTCCCTTTTTTTTAATTTAAAAGTACTTCCTCTCTCCCTGCCCTTCCTCTCTCTGTCTCTGTCTGTTTTGACCACGGAAGGAAAAATCAGCTCTTTGAAGTGAAAGACCTTACATTTCACTGTCTGCAGCGCTGTGAACCCTTAATAAACGTCACAGGGTGGTGGCCCTGACCCCATCCTCAGCCAGCCCACGGCAATGGATCTGTCCACGCAGGAGCGCGGTGAGGACCGGGCTCACGCCCCGTGCGGGTCCCCTCAGCCTCCGGGCTCAGCCAGCGTGGGGCCTGCACGCCCGACACCGCCGTGCGGGTCCCGGAGTCGCGTTCATCTGTCACCGGCTGAGCCGCACACGGGGCGGGACGCGTTCTGAAAGGAAAACAAACAAGAACCTGCACGGCTGTGGCGTGAAACGCCCTCACACATGGAGTTTGGTGACATAACAGCTCGCCCCGTTCTTATTCCGGGGACGTGCATGGCCCCGGGTTCGAGGGGCAGGTCGGCTGATTCTCCAGGAGGAACACGAGGCACTTCTGAGGCACCGGGCGGCTCCCCCAGGGCCGACCCGCACACCACGGGAGACTCTGCCGACGAGGTTCTCCCTGCGGTCCGCCTGACACCGCCTGACGCCACCTGACGCCGCCTGACGCCGCCTGGGCACCTACGTCACCACCGGTCTCGTCTCAGGGCCCTAATCCCTGTGACTCCCGGGGGTTTCCCGAGAACGATCACACATGGACGTGAGCGCCGTCGAGCTTTAACTCGCCACCCGTGTGATAGAGGAGCCACCCGGGGGACTCGCAGGGGATTTCAACACCGGCTTTCAACCACCAGGCCGGTGACACCGTGAGCTCACGACCGCACCGTGACTGCAGTCACGGAAACGAGAATCCCTCTTTTAATCTACGTGTGATTTTAAAGGGCATTTCCGAAGAGTCTGTTGTTCGGTGAAACTTGTTCCCAGGCGTAAGAATAAGAACCCTTTAGAACTTGCTCTCCAGGGTCCCACGTTTTCCTTATTAGAAGAGGGGTTACCGGCCCCCACCCTCCCCACATTCTTTCAGACCACGTGACTCACATTAATTATTCGAATACAGGCATGCGTCTGGCTAATAGCCTGTGCGGTGCTTCTCCCCCCACGTAAAGCACGGATTCCCCACGAGAAAGAGAAAACTGCAAAGAAAGAAGCAAATTCAGACCCAACCCATCAGGCAATTCTGAAGTTTGCCGTGAGAGCGCGTGTCTTTCCCTCCAGGGTCCGGTTTCTTAGTGTCACTGTGTTAGCGGCCCTGAGCCCGGGCAACCAGCAGTTATAAATGTGAACATTAAAAAAGAGAAACGTATCAAGGTTTCGGGGCTCCCCGCTACGCAGGAAGGGGCACGGCGCCGTGCTTATCTGTCCGTTCATTACGCAGCGTTAGCTGAGCACCTACTGTGTTACGTGGAAGAGGGGCCGAGAGCCTCGCACGCTGGTGTCAAGCACTGACCCTCCAACGGTGTGGCTGACAGTCGAGTTACACTGCTTCCAATATTCTTCCCGGACCAAGAAAAGCTGAGCGATGAGCAACGAACCAACGCTACAGCAATTCAGAGAAACGAAATGACGGGAATTGTCTCTTCCTACGTTTTTATTTTCTCTCTTGTAGGTACGCACGGCAATAAATCATCCAGCACGGATGGTCTCTCTTGCCTTCCTCTTCAAAGAGTGAATGACTGTCTCTGTGCCATGGACTGCAGTCTCCCCACGCGGTTTCAGGTGAACCAGGATGAACGCGAGGCCTCCAGACCGCAGGTGTGTCCTCTGACACGCCCACGTGTCCCCAGGGCTGACGCGACGCACTAATGGCAGCCGTGCCGAGGGGCCCCCTCTGTGCGTCTTCCTCCCGTGGGTTCTGGCAACATCAAAGCCACTTCCAGGAAGCAGAGGAAACACGTCCCCCCGTCCCCGGTGACTGGGACACACAAGGTTTCCAGTGTCAAGTGCAGGCCCGGCTGATGCATCCGGCGACGTCGGGGTTTGGGTTGGGGGTGGTTTGGTTTTTATTTTTTAAACGTCGGGGGCTGGGCCGGGTGGGTCCTGGGACCTTGGCCGAGGGCTCCCGCCTCAGTAACCAACGCTCGGCCGGCCTCACACAAAGGACAGAGAGAGACAGCGCAGCCCCGGGTCAATCCACAGGCGCGGGGAGAGAGGGAGGAGGCAAAAGTTTGACAGGAATTTATAAATACAGTCCCGGTTAAGTATGTCATCATTCATAATACCATTAAATCTATTTCGATAAACAAAAACACGCTTTACTTATTCCGGGAATTCTTGGTGAAAGGAAAACATTATGTGAAAAATAAAGTGTTATGGCAAACCCCGTTAAAATCTGGAGTGAGGTTTTGAATAAACAAATTAAATTGCAATGGAATATAGTGTGCCTTAGAGCCATTCCTTGACAAAACAGTCATCTTATTTACACGCTTCACAATCCCCCACCATGGATGTCGACGGGGGAAAAAATAAGGAGAAAAATAATTAGCATATTAATCTTTTTTATGCCTCCATCTTTCAGATCCAGGAGACCATGGTGTAATTTAAATCTAAACGCTTTCCTGGCATTAGAATTCATTTTAGATGGGTCAATTGTTCCATAATAAAGGGATAGAAGGTGTACTTCATGCAAGAGATTTATGTTTGCCATTTGTTCATATTCATGTGCGACTGAATACCCCCAATTCAAATGGTGATGGCTGTGCTCATATCAGTCAGGCGCCAGCCACACAGATCACTAACCGGCAGCAATGAATTTCATTTGCAGGACAAAAAATACGGCGAAATTAACTCCAACAGTTTATTGATTTTTGCTTAACAGAAGCCAGTAGAACAGCTCTATTGCCCTCATAATGATTAGTGACAAAAGTTTAATTAAGCAATTATGAAGCCAATAATAGAGTTGTCTGGCCCGCGCCTCTCCCCGGCCGTCCGCGACTTATCTCGATCCCGCACATCAGAGCCGCCGGAATGTGCTCGCGGAGATTAATGCCGCAGCTCAGAGCCGGCTGCACTCCTGCCTCCGCGCCGTGTGAATGGGGCCCGGAACACAGGCGCCCCTTTATCAAATTACAAGTCCGCTTTTCATGAATATGTAGTTCCAAAAAAAAAAAAAAAACCAGTGGTGGCTTCAAGGTGTAATTATAAAGACATACAACAAAAATGACACACAATTCTGTCTTCGTAATCCCTGCAATGAAATATGCATGATAATGTACGACTGAATAAAGACTTAACAGCGCTCTGAGAGGCTCTGCCATTGTAACCGCCATCCAAGCAATTGGCAGCCTGTTCCTGGTGTTCCGTGAGATATTGTCTGACCTCACGGCTTTGTTTTTCCTCCTCTTCGGTGTATTGTTTCCAGCTTATGGCATTGTTATGTGTCCATAATGCCATTAAGCCCGTCTTATCTGGGTGTAAGGATTCCCAATTTATTATGTATGCTTAAGGATGCTAATGTGGGGGCCGGGGCTGCTTCCCCGCATTAATCATCTCAGAGAATACACACCGTGTCCCGGGAACGCGCAGACCGGGCAAGCCGGGCGGCTGGCTCCTTCCCCAGCCCTGCAGCTCCGCAGTCCTGGCCGCACGCGCGCGTGCAAGCGAGAGCGAGAGCGAGCGGGGGTCCGCTTCCTGCGTGTTCGAAATGCCTCCACTCCCGAGGGAGACTTGGGTGTTCTCTGCATCCCGACCGATGCCCCGGCCCCTTTCTCCTTCTGCCGAAAAAGAAAAGGCTGTGCCGTCCCCCCAAAGAAAACAATCGTCACCCTGCGACCACCCCGGGAGACTCCCCAGAGAGGGAGACGCGGGCGACCGTGTGCCCTGAGCGGACGCTCCCGGCCGGGAAGCCGGCCTCTGAACGTGCCCTGCCACCCGCCGGACGGGCCTGCTTCCCTGAGTCACACAACACAGCGAATTCACCCGTGGGGGTTTTCGGCCCCTAATAAAATGTGCCTTCTCCAAACGACGGCGATTTATTTTATCCAAATCCCCCGGAAAGACATTTGTCTTCTCGGAACCGCCCGGAACAGCTGCTGCTGCTGCTGCGTCGCAGGCGAGCCGCTGGGAGAAGTCAGCAAGAGGCTCGCGGGCTCTGCAGCCGCCGCCTGGGCGACAACCTGTGTCTCCGTGGTGACAGCAGCCGTCCTCCTGGGCAGAGCCCGGCGGCGGGGTCCAGCCCTGGCCTGCCGCCCCTGCCCGGTGCCCCCCAGCCCGTCCGGGGACCGGGGCGCAGCCCTTCTCGGGGAGGAGGGAGCCTCAGCATGCATTGACCCTCCGTGTTCTTTCCATACCAGGAAGCGCCCTTTTTCTGGGCAGCCCTCGGGCAGAGCTCAGCCATGACCTGCACGCCCTGTGCAGGGGTGGAGGGCGCAGGGGAGCCCGCAGGGGCAGGGCCAGGCCGCAGCCGGTGGGACATGCTCCCCTGGCCCGTCATCGGTGACAGGTCGGGCTGCTAAGTGTTCGTGCCTTGGAACCTCTGGGAAACGAAAGCCAGTCTGAGCGTCCGGGCCCGGGGCTGCCCCTCTGCTGGTGAGGCCACCGTCTGTCCACCCTCCGAGGCGCTCTGGGTGGGGCGCAGTCCACCGACGGCTCCGTTTTCCGCCTCCCGTGCGCGCTGCGTGAGGAGGGATTTCTTTCTGATTCCACGGAGACGGTTTTTAGAACGTCTCCAGCGCGTCCCGTCTCTGCCCTCCAAGACAGGAGACGCGAAAGACTTAATTGACCCAACGGTCTTCTTTAACGATGCGTTCGGCATTCATTAACGAAGGTTCACCCTAGAAAGAACCCAGGACGTTAGGAAGAAAATGTCCTCCTGTGCATGAATTGCTAGAATTTTCAATACCTGCCCATGGTCTCTGAGTGTTTGCACGCCTAGCACGGCTCCATCCTAAAGGGAAGGGACGTGTCCCCGTGCCAGCCGCAGAAGGATGTCCCCCGGGGAACATGAATGACAGACCGTACCTCCCAGGGGACGAATTTTAGGACAAAGATTAATTTAGAGTAAGCTCTGGAAGGCGGCTCAGTCAAAATAACCGTGGCTACGTTTTCACCTGTCTCAAAAATCTGAATATCAAGAATGAAGGGTCATTAAACACTCGTGGGTCTCACACAGCTTCCGGCTGCCGGCTTCCCTCATTTGTTGGGTCTCGAAAGACTACAATAACGCCTCTGCTTCCCCTAAGACGGGTCTCCGGGCAAGCAGGCCGCATTTTCCGTCCCCCCGAGGGTGCCGGGCAAGGGGTGGTCTCCCCTCCCACACAGCCCCTGTGCAGGGAACGGCTCTCATCGTCCTGCCGGGGTAAACGTTTAACCATTTGATGATTAGCTCCGCCATACCTGTGACAAGTGGCGAGTTGTCCGGCTAGGGAATGCCATCCTAATTATTCTTCCTTGAGAGGCCTAAGGATCATTTACTGACTCTGCAGACATCATAGGAAGTCCGCAATTAAGTAAAGAAAGAGCGTATGGTTTTGACAACACTATAGACAGTCGCCGAGGCCTGTGAGGTGGAAGCTGCTGGGGGCCTTTCACGAACAGCCGGGGGGTCCTGCTCACAACGGGGCGGCGGCCGGCCCTGCACAGACGCCAGGGCGTTAGGATGCCAGGGCTCCGGGAGGAGCCGTGAAAATCCGGGCGCATCCGTTTCAAAACGGAATGGCCTCTCCGGTGGCAAACCTGCTCTCTCCCTGACGCGTCTGCGCTTCCCTCGGATTCAGCTAGAAAATACCGGGCCGGCCTCTGGCCCCATCGGCGCAGTTAACAAAGAGCTGCTTAGCATCCTGGGCGAGGGCCAGGCGGCCACCTCCGGACCTGCTCTCGCAGGGAGACACCTGCAAATCTTCATCCTGAGCGTCTCGCACGTGCATTTTGGCTTGCTCTTTTTCATTTTATTTTATTTTATTTTATTGATGGCCATATGATAATGACTGGCAATTGGCTCTTAGGAGCCCAAGGTTCAGAAAACAGAACGTCAATTCTAATGTTACATATTCAATCCATCCCTTCGGCGGATGAATGCAAAACCATTCACCTTTGCACATTCGCCGAATTTCGTGCCACGCAGTTCGAAGGGGGAGACGAGTTTTAAAATCTGCAAATTAAATACCAGGCGCCCCCGACAGTAATAGATTCCGCGTGATCGGCTTAGGCGATGCGGTGAGTGTGTGACAGAAATTATATCAATCCCATAGACTTGTCCTCGGGTTCTCCCTCCCCTGGCTGATTGTGAATAGTAGCAGGTGAGAAACGCGAGTGTTTGCTAATAAGACCCACATCCGGTTGTGGGCGCCAACGTGCGGGTCCGTAACTCCCCGTGATTACTTTTTTAGAAGCGTTCGCTGTCCCCCGGCTGATCCTCCCCTAGTTAGGCATCATTAATGACACTTCAGTCACTCCGGCTTTCAAGCCGAGTCCTTCCACGGCGAACAGAGAGTTGACATTTCCTGACATTTTCCCAACTAATTACAGGACAAATAATTAAGCATGTTCGCCTATGTAACAAATGAAGGCAAAAGCCGTCTGTCAAGGGCGGTGATTGATGACACTTGGGCAGACTTTATCTGATGGGTCCTGCCGCGCCATGGAGGGGAAGCAAATTTATTAGAATGAACAATGCAAATTCTGAGTCATCTCATCCAGTTATGCGCCAAAGCAATATCCATGTCAAGGTGAATGTGACAAGGAATGCAAACTATTTGCATTTTGTGGAGCAGGTTGAAGGGGAAATCAGAGTGGGAAGATGACAGGCCTAATTATTTTGGCTCATACAGGCGAGGACAGCTGTTTCTGGTGTCCTGAACAAGACTGTCACACAGGTAACTAAATAGGTCTGTATATAAGTCTGTATCCAACACTCCTGAGATGTCTCCCACTAATGACCAACGCTAATGTTACTGCCATCCCTGAAAAACAGAAAATATGTCACCGTGCACCTTCTGTGTGGCAGTCAACACTTCGCTACATAATTACTTGTTAGTGAATTAATTCCTATCTGTCACTATCTATGCCAGTGTCATTTTTAGACCATTACAAAATTATGCCGTCACCATAGCAACGGCAAGCCCAGTTAAAAGGCAAAGAGTTCAGATGCCTGGGAAAAGTGCCTAGTTAGGAAGGAAATAATAATGTAAAATCAGGTCCCGCTTCCACGCCTGCCCTCCCCGTGGGCTTGATTGGGATGACGTGTGTGAGCGGCGATGATTGCACAATAATTCCGGGTTTGCTGTTTTAATCCCCGATGACGAGGTCCTGGAATAAAAGCCCCAGTGGGCAGCGGTGTCCGTGTGAGCGAGGGTGTCCCCCGCGCCCCGCCGTCCTCGGGGCCGTTAATTGGGTGCTTAGAGGCGACCAGCCCGTGTGCAGACGGCGTGCGCGTGGAAGCCGGCCGCCTGCCTCCCTCTCCTGCTTCTTCCACGAGGAATCCGTGCGGGCTGCTTTGGGGGCCCCTGTGTGTCCTGGGCCGGCCTTCCTTTCCGTCGGTTCCCTCTGCTGCCACGCCGCACGTTGGGCTCCGTCCCGGCTTAGCAAAGCCAAACGCCATCGCGTGGAGCCACTCCTCGCTGTGTTCAGATCAGGGCGCCGGCTGCCTGCGAATGATGCCCTCGCGGACCCCAAAGGCCCCCGAAGACATCCAATCTCAGACAGGAGGGCAGGAGGGAGGCATTACGAGGTACCCACATTTTTAAATTATAAAAACAAAATCCTTTGAGTTTTAACTGGGCAAGTAGAACACGTAAAACATCCTACAGGAAAGCTGAACCTCGGCTGATTGCGCTCTTTTAATTAATTAAGAGGTTACGAGGCTGGGACTACAGAGCCCCCCTAAGTTCCCCACGGAAATGCGTCGCATCCGTCCATCAGACAAGGTCACTGTTCTTAAGCTCAAATATTCTACCGGCAAATCCGAAATGAGGTACGGCAGACACATGACTCAAAAATGGCAGCTTCGGGCCCCGTGATCCGGTGACAAGGTTACGTAAAGTGGGGGGATCGGAACCCCCCCATGTGTTCACATCATGGCAGAAGCACGCCGCGTGGCTTCACCACCTGTGACGTGGTGGGAGGACCACCGGACTGAGGTGGTCAGAGGTGGCTTTGCAGGTGGCCCTGAGTGCCCCCCGCAGTGCCTCCCGCTGCCACGCCGGCTGGGTACCCGGCAATCAGCCCGTCTCTAGAGGGGCCTCCGGCTACACTCCCTGTGGCCACGCCAGGGACCGCCGTTAGCACGAAGGCCGCCAAGGATGCAGGCTCTCGTTGACGAGAACACCGGCTCGTGTGTGTTTCCGAGGTTCCACAGCCCCCGGCACGGAAAGCTCGTAGCTACAGCGCCTCCTCACACGGGTCCCCCGGCCCCAGCCTGGGGATACAGCCTTTGATTTCTTTGGAATTTATTTTGCTTGAATTCCACGTATAATCACGGACCCCAAAGCCATCCAGTTTAAGCCCAAACGCCTCCTATTTGCAATCTGTGGGCATAAAAGACGTGCCCACGTCCACGCTGATGAAGAAGCAGGTGTTTCGCCGTGTAAAGAATGCGGTATCTTGGTAGAGATTGTATACAAATTTGATACACGGAATCAATGAGATAGTTTCTGTCTAATGATCCCAGTCAATCTAATTAATGTATTCTGCTACATTACATTTTAAGGAGTGACCATTGTGTAATACACTTTGAAATATGCACAAGCTAATGGGATAAGATACAAAAATTATTATGCTGACAGTAAATCATATTACATTCCTAATAAGCATTAACTAGATAACTAGGTCAAAGCAGTATTATCTTAATTGATTTTTCAAAAGAAACCTGACAGAAAAATGTCAATGCTCGAATATTTCTTCATGCATCATTAAAACAAGATTGGCTTTTAACAAAAGAAGAACCCTTCACAGAATTGATTCTTGCTTCGGGCTGCCTGCAAGTGAGTGTATTACATAAAAATCTATACAGGATATTAAAACAACACCGCTCTGCAAGACAGTTACAATTAAAAGCTGACACCCACCCCCGCAACGCGTCCGCCGCAGTGGCCGGGCGGGAGATGTCTGAACGTCGCCCTAGCCGTGCGAGCCGCGCGCGGGATACAGGTGCATCTGCAGAAGGGGCTGGGAGACGCGGACCAGGGGACTTGCTAGTGAAACCAGAGCAGCCGGGCTTCGGTTTCAAAGCTGCAACGTGATTGTTAAACAGACACGCAGGAGGGCCGGGGAAGCCCCGGCCACGCTCCCTGGGTCTGGAATCAGACAGTGCTTGCTCCCCGCACATTCCCGGCACGGGCTGCGGACAGCAAGGTGTCCCGGTGGCCACGTTGGAGAGGAGACAGGTGGCCCTCATCCCGCCTCGCAGAAGGGCAGAGGGGTGGCTCCTAGTGCAAATGAAGACAGCTGGCAGCGCGGCATCGGCGCTCATGGCGGAAGCTGCACGGCGTTTGCAGGGGGCCCATGAAGCTCGCCTCTTGGGGGTCCCTTGCACGGTGCTGGTGCGCTTCACAGCCTCCTTCTAGGCGGGCCCGCACTAAGGATAGCCCCCTTCTTCCTTAAGTCTCCGTGCTCCGTTCTCTCACACTTAGCATCGGGGTCACTGGTTCCGTTTGCCCACAGTGGGTCCCTGAAGCCAGATGTGCACAGAGTTTGTCACTAGACCCACAGACGCTCAATGCACCTGCTGAACCCGCCCGGCCCTGACCCGCTGACACCCCATGCGGCCCCCCACCCACCCTGCACACGACTGAAGCTTTGGAGGGTTCCTCCTGGATTATACAGCCAGACGGCCTCGTTCCCCAAACCAGAGCTCCCTCCTCCCTGATCTGGTTCCCACTTTGACCCACTGAGCGTCCCCTAAGTGCCTGATCCCTCGGTCGGATGTGAGAGTGATCATTCCCCGGCCACCGCAGAAGGATTCGGGTCCGGACAAAGCATCTGCACCCCCTCAAGGGTCCACGCGTACGGAGATGGCCGGTAGAGGAATTTCAGTCCAGGTAGATGGCGCTCACCTTTCTAAGGGATTTCTACTTTCCTTACATAAAACCTATATATGTTTAAAAAACATGAACCATTCCTTAAAGCCCCACCGTGTTTAAATTTAGAAAAATGTTTGGCAAGTGAAGTGCAGCAGGGGAAATCAAATGATCCATGTTGAAGTTTTAATTGATTTTCAGATTAATATATAGAAATATTTACCTTTCACTCAAAACGTATTCCAATTTATTATCCTGCCACATGTGCTTTGCATAAATAGGCAGTGAATAAATAGGGCTCGCGTGTGTTTACCTGCTGTTGGTTTTCTTCAATCACCTTTTGAGATAGAGTTTGAGGGGTTTTTTAAGTACTTTGGACAGCTGTTGAGTGGGGAAGGCCAATTGGAAACGACACTCTAGTCCCATAACCTTCCTTTAAATATGTATATATTTCAAGGCATATGTTATGCACATACATTTATTATTTTAACAGAAAATATAGCTGCTGCATTTACGGATACATTATCATTTCCAATTTCTGTCATCCACGTGGAAGTTTTCCACAGGAAACATACATAGATTTCTAGTTTAATTTCGATTTCATGGAATCCCTTCCACATTTGCGACTGGGAGACCACATACCTCAGAGTGTTTCAGGTCACACGAGACTATAGCTGATCTGAATGACGCTGCTGTCACCAGTAATTAATACAATATTAGAGTGTAGAACAAGGCCTCTGTGCACTCAGAAATGAAGTCGTGGCTTTGCGTGTTTCTTATGAGAGAGACAGATGGTATCAACTCACTACTATCCATCAGGTGTCAGTAAAATGGCAAGTTCTACCTGAGCTCACACCTCCAGTCTTAGAGCAGAGTTGTTTTTCTCCTTTTAATAGGTGGTTACTCCCCTCGTGAAGGGCATTTAACACATCAACGCAAATCGAATAATCCTAAGAAGTAGCGATCTCCACATAAGGCGAATTGTTACTTTAGTTCAATGCACTTGCCCATTAGAATAACATTAGCATGAGACAAACCAGACTTAATGATTGCATGATAACTGATGGGCATTATCAGTTGGTTCCTTTGAAGTATGACTTCAAATCAGTGATAATAAATATGTGAATTATTATTGATTTGATGGCAATTAATGATAAGTAGACAAGGCACATTTGGCAGGATAGTAAATGGAAATATTCATTGATGTGTCACACACACGCCCCTCAGGTTCACTGGACACTGTCACCTCCTCCAGCCCAGATGTCACAACCCCCGTTCCCGTGTCTCAGGGAAGGGACCCCACAGCAAGCACAGTGAATACATCCACCAGGTCCCTCTTTTAGGTTTCAGCGATCTTGAGTCATATTGCAGAGAATGTGGTCCTAAACGTCGAGGCTTGATTTTTAAAGATCCTGGATTTTCAAAATTTAAGGTTAAACCCCAAAGGATTAAGGCACAAATTTTATGCAACTGGCAGTAGGCTGAGGACTTGACAAT
>PVKE010047943.1:0-11764 GCA_004027555.1 Craseonycteris thonglongyai | reverse complement strand
CCTCTCCTCCCACTCTCCCTCCCTTCTCCTCATCATATACCAAAATTAACACAAAATGGATTGAAGAACTCCAAATAAGAAAGGAAACAATAAATTGCATAGAAGAAAACGTTGGCACTAAACTTATGGACCTGGGATTCAGGGAGGACTTTATGAATCTGACCTCAATGGCAAGGGAAGTAAAAGCACAAATAAACAAGTGGGACCTTATCAAGCTAAAAAGCTTCTGTGCTGCAAAGGAAACCATCAACAAAGCAAAGAGGCAACCAACCAACTGGGAGAAAATATTTGCAAACAATGCCTCTGATAAGGGGCTAATATCAAAAATATACAAAGGACTTGTACAACTCAACAAGAAAAAAACAAGCAATCCAATTAAAAAATGGGCAGATGACCTTAACAGACACTTCTCTCAGGAAGACATACATATGGCCAACAAATATATGAAAAAATGCTCCACATCACTAGCAATTAGGGAGATGCCAATAAAAACCACAATGAGATAGCATCTTACACCTGTTAGAATGGCTATAATCAACAAGACAAGGGATAACAAGTGCTGGAGAGGCTGTGAAGAAAATGGATTTTTTTTTTTTTTAAGATTTATTTTTATTGTTTTTTGACAGAGAGACAGAGAGAGACAAAGAGAAGGGAGAGGGCCCAGAGCAGTCTCCATAGTTGACACCATTAGTTTTCCATATAGTTTCACTCCACAGGTGGGTGCGGGGCTGCGCAGGGCAAGAACTGGGCTGGGAGCCTCCCTCATAGGCCCTGGCAAGGACTGAACTGGGGGCACACCCCAGTTCAGCATGTGGGTCTGCGTGGGTACGGGCAGAGATTCAATTCTCAGGTTCTGGGGCTGCAAAGCGAGCGCTCAACCCACCGAGCCATCCTAGCTTCCCCTGAATCTGGATTTTATGTGAGATTCTAGGACACACATTCCAATAGCTTCCTATACAGAAGCTTTGTCAGATTCAAGGCCAATGTGCTCTCTCAATGACTTAGTGGTAACAGTCATTGTAACTTAATTTACTCTATGCTATAATTCTTGATGTTCAATTTTCTTTTAATAAAAAGTCTGATATTCAGTCTTCCAGTAACACTTTAGCCATAGAGTCTAAATTGTCGAGTGCAATTGCCAACAAATCCATGGTTTCTTTATTTGCTCTCTTAATGGAACTAGACATCTCCATTTAAATATCTGCCATTTTTCTCATGCAGTAGACTAACTCTACAGTATTTAATGGCTTACAAGTCTAAAAATATTTCTTATATGCTTTGGCTTGCACAGAGTGCTTCTGCAAAACGAGTTAATAATCTGGCCATCTCAAGAGTCCAGAATATTGAGTTAATTTTTTAGAGAGGTTCCCAGATGTGTTGGAAGACGCAGTCATAGCAGATCCAGCCAACATTTTTTAGATTTCATTTGACCTTTCTGGTATACAATATGAAACACATGTTGAAAACAATTCCTGACCATTGTGAAATGTATTTTTTGCATAAGCAAAAACACTATGAATGCATCTTTTACAAAGTTTTGAATGGCAGAGATGGAAAGTTTTCATTGCGAAATTGTTTTAGCATTTAGCCAAGTTAATCATACATCTTGACAATGATTTTTTATCCAGCATTTCTTTGGTATTCAGTGGGTAGGCCGTTAGACCCATGGAGAAATAAGTGGGAGAATGTCCAGGGAATAAAAAACATCTATATAACATGTGGAAAAGTGGATAGTTTTACTAAGTTTTACTAAGTACTAAGTTTCAGCTTTAGGAGGTGCAGGTTCTGATCTCAACCAGCTCACTTGAGCTCTTTACTTCTGGAAAGTAAGCAGAATAATAATGAGAGTCTGTGAGTGTTCCAAAGAAAGTCCTGTGTTAGTTGTTTCTCATTGCAGGAATTTTTCCATATGAGATTTTGCTTTTGTTTTTGTTTTTTTTTTGTCTGTGTTTTCCTTCCTATTTATTTTTAATGCCCTTTAGGCAATCCTTACTTTATCATTCCTTATAGAGATTCTATAATATTTGTGAAATATAACTGTGGATTGAGAGTTTAGTCAAGGTTGGACTGGTAGTCTAGATATTTAAAGAAAGAGAATGTTACTGAGGAATGAATGACGCTACTTTTAGTGGTCTTAAAAAAGAAAGTGAACATCACTGCAGTCTAGTATTAAAGTTCTTCCTAGACCTACAATATCAAGCATTCCAAGTCACACTAAATTTCAACACAATAATTACCAATAATATTTTTATGGATTGTTCACAATGGGCCAGACATATTTATTATATCATTAGTTAATCCTCAGAACAATCTCTGGGCACTCTTATTCCTTTTATGGGGGAGGGGGAGTTTAAACAAGTTAGCCTTTTCAATCTTATTTATAGGTGACTTCAGCAAATGGCAGAATAGGCATCTCTAAGCACTTGTACCTGGACAGAAACATCAAAAATCAAGCAGAAACAGTCAGAAACAATTATGTTATAATTTTGAAAAACAGTTGAGAGCTCACAGCAACCAAAGGAAGGCTAAACAACAACAATAATAAAATGGAGGGAGGAGCCTAATAATGGTAGGAAAGCTTTGTGTTGTTTTGACTTGCTCTCACCCCACCTGCTCCCAGCTCAGTGGCAGCCTTGAAGAGTCAGTTTCCTGCATTCTCTGTCCTAGGTCCCTGGTGCTGGAATGTTTGTCTCTTTGAACCTGTCTGGGAGCTACCAAAGGGCTGAACCAAGGGGCTTATCACTCAGACCAGAAAGGGAGAAGGCATTACTGGAAAGCTTTGTAAGGCGATAAACAAGTGACAGGCTTCTAGGGCAAAAGACTCTGCCTAAAGCCAAGGAGGAACTAACTCACTTATGCTTGCAGCATCCCTATAAGGGAGGTATTGTTATCATTTTCTCCACTTTACAGATGAGAAAGCTGAGGGTAAATTGGAAAAGGTCAAAGTGGCTAGCAAGCCCAGGCTTTACATCTATATCATGGTGTTTCCAAAATGACTTAGATACAAACTATTATACATGAGAATATTAATAAAATATCATTTGAAATTTTTATTTGACATTTCTTCTTTTGTTTTTTTAACTTTAGGGCTTATTTCTGCCTTTATGGCTTATTTAACCTTTCGCAAGAGAACAAATAGAATTCTTTGTTGATAGTTCACTTTCTTCCCAAATGATGTAAAACATATTATTTTACATATCTGTTGTGGAAAAATAGAGATGATAAAATAGGATGCCTTTCACAAAGCTATGGTCAAAAATTAAATAGGAGCAAATCTCCATTTCTAGGAAACAGAAATAAAAAAGGGGGAGAGAATAGAAGAATACCAAGATATGTACTTTCCAAGTAAACAAAACCCTTCTATTATTTTTTATTTATAATTTATGTATTCCTAGACTGTAAGCTCTGTGGAAAAGGGACTGTCTTGAATAACTCTAGTTAATTTCTAGTGCCTTAGCATAGTAGCATATTAGCATCAGCCATAGTAATTGATCAATAAATTCTGTGAAAGAATAAATGAAAAACCATGGAGATATATATATATATATATATATATATACACACACACAGATACAAGTGATTGCTTATCTTACCTTATTTTCAATGTATCCCAAGGTCTCCCTTGGGGAGTTTCAAATACTCTTTATTACTAAGACAATGTAAATAAACTTGGATCTCATACCTGCTTTGGTGGTTCCCACAGATCACTGGGGCTGCAAAAGAGAGATACTAGGGAATAAATTTATGGCCAGGCTTTGTCTCAGTAAGTTACCTCTGGTTGATTCCCAAACTTCCTAGTAACAATAATAAGCATGGACTCAGCAGGTTAAGCACTTGCTTTGCAGCTCCAGGAACCAAAGATTGTATCCTGGCCCTGGCCTGTGTGGACCCATATGCTGAAATAGGGTGTGCTTCCCATGCAGGAGGCCCCCAGCCCAGTCCCCACCCTGCATGGCCCCTGACCCACCTGTGTGGAACAAAACCTTGTTGAAAACTGATGACATACAACTATAGAGACTGCTCTTGGCCCTCTCCCTTCTCTCTGTCTCTGTCTCTCTCTCTGTCTCTCTCTCTCTCTCTCTGTCTCTCTCTCTCTCGCTCTCTCTGTCTAAAACAATAAAATAAATCTAAAAAAAAAAAAGAAAAGAAAAGAAAGAGAGAAAAGAATAAGCCTGGAGCACTCAAGTGCATAAAGAAAAATGAATTTGAACAGTCTATTACTTAAACACCTGCAAAAATCACTCCAACCTGTAACATTTACTCTGCAACCACACTAAAGTACCAATTTCACTGATATTGGTCACTGCTTAGTTTCTTAAAGGAAATGAAGAATATCTTTTCTGAACATTTATGGAAATGATCCATTTTTTAACCAAATTGATTACTGAAGGAAAAGGTAATTTCTGATTACTTGATGAAGTGTCTGGAGAAGAGGAGACACAGCCAGCCCCAGTCTCACACCTCAGTAATCACCAACAACAGTTTCTCATGGATTTTTCCAGACAATGTAGATATGTGTGTATATATGTGTGTGAGTGTGCATGCGTGCATCTGTGTGTGTGTATATATATTATATACATGTACATATATATGTGTGTGTGTATACACACATACACACACACACACAAATAAGGGATCAGAGGCTTGTTTAGAAACTTTATAAATTTCTTTCTGGAACCCAATGCTCCTTTTATCAATGCCTTGTTTCCCAATGAAAGCCACTAAAAATTCTAATGCAAAAATGACATTTAGTTCAAGACATAAGAGTTTGTTGTGATAATTAGCAGGATTTTATCATGCAATATAGCTGCTGAATAAGGCTGGAAGATTAGCAGCTCAGAACACAACAGTTTATGTAACTTCTCAAGGTGAGCTAGACTTTAAGCCTTATTGTTATAGAAAATCTGCCTCAGAGATTGCTGGTACAGATCATAAGTGAAGACAGTACACTGATTTGTCACCATATTCAGATAATCCCAGCTGCTCATTGGAACCTAAGTGGAAAATGCTTGGCCCATGATATATTCCAAATAATACATATTTGACAATTTTCCCCATGTGAAAAAATAGGGTTCAGCAATGATGGTATTTGGTTGAAATAATTATGTTTAAAAAGAAAATGATAGTTGTAATAATATACAGAACTACTTTTTAAACTGGCAATTTCAGTGCTGACAAGGGTTCACTAAAACTGGTATTCTCATAGGTTGATTATTGTATTTTAATGTTTAAAACATTTTCTGAAGTGATTAGAATATATTTTAAGAGCTTTAAGATGCTCAAAACTTTTATCCTATTTATCTTATTTTGGATAATAAATAATTCATGAATCTGTATGCACAAAGCTGTCTTAACATTATTCATAATGACCAAACACTGGAAGTAACCTAAAACAGAGAAATGATTGGGTAAAGAATGGCTTAGCCACTATGTACATGGTGCTTCTTATGTGTTTTTAATAAAAAAAGAAATGTTAGCTATATTATATTAAATAAAAGAAATAACAATGTAAAATTGTATTTCAATTGTGTATAGAAGGACAGACAACTCAAAGCACGAAGCAACGTTTATTGTTTACTGTAGTGAGATTATGGATGCTTTTCTTTTGTTTCTTGTTTCTTAAATTTTAAGAATATTTTATGCCATCTTTATAATTTAAAAATCACCTAGCATGTCTATTATCTATCTGTCTGTCTATTCTCTATCTATCTATCTATCTATCTATCTATCTATCTATCTATCTATCATCACCTATCTTGCAAACAAACAGCTTTGTTCATGGAAATGGAATGTTGAGATGAATATCCTAATGATTAGGAAAGATCCCTATATAAAGTATTACTACAAAAAATGATATGCATTTTCAGGCTACAATCTCATACTTCTTTCAGCATAGAATTACTGATGAACTTGAATGAATATGTACCCCACCTTCAGTCTTCTATTCTTGTTTAGTGTTTTCAAGTTTTCTGGACTTGTGTGACAATAAGGCTCTAGTATTAGTCCAAGACAAGTTTATTTTACGTCATTGGGAAAAGGGGGACTGGGAGTCTTAGGGGCCTCAATCATTATTTCCAGTGCCTAATTTTCCCATAGACCTGGTTCTTTCCCAAAGTAAATAAAAATTCACATGCCAGAGTGGTACTTTGTTGAACTTCTCAAGAATGCCAGACAGGGTTACTTTTTCTGGAGGTCTGAATCTTTGGAGGAATTAATGGAATTAATTAAGTACAAGTTGAACATTTCCATATATTGCAATCATTTTTAGCCTACACTTAAAAAAATAAACAAACCTGGGATTCAATTATAATTTATTCAGAAACAGCCTAAAACATTCCTAAAAACTCTAAATTTGTTCATAATCACACGATGCCAAAATAAATTGGCATAGTCATTGTACTAGTATTACGCAGCTAGTTTTTGGTTCTTTTTTTTTCTTTGGCCAGAAACTAAAAATTTTATCCAAGATTAAGCAAAGGAAAAACATTAGAAAAAATATTAAATGGAAAAACAATAAAACTATAGGGTCCAGCAGAAGTAACACCCCAACAGAAGTAATGCCCCTTTTTATGAGCTAGTAACCTGCTTGTATACAACATTTTTTATTACAAAATCATAAGCATGTGATTCTGTAAAATAACTGCATCACACTCAAGCACACTATATGATGTTTTAGGTGAAATGTTCAAATTGCTGTCCATCTCATATGAGACAAAGGAAGCCTTAGGATGTTATGTTCTGCCAGACCCAGTATTTTAGATATAGTTATAATTTCTATAAATGCTTTCTGGAGAAATATGATATATGTATCAATGTTGCATTGAAATGTCTACTCTGTATAGACACCCTTATCTATAAGCAATCAGTTACATTAAAAAATCCAAATCTTGACCAAAAATAATATTTTCAATAATAGGACACTTTAGAAGACTAATATAAAAATAAATAAATGTAGAATGACAGTATGATGTGAAGGAGCTGTTGGTAGATAATGTAAACTTAGTATTATTCTGAAATGTAAATCACTGGAGTCCATATTTAAAGACTGATTAGAGAACTTGGAAATTATTTAGATGACAACCACAATGATAACAAAATGTTCCAAGTGTTGAAAAATACAACTAAAGTGGAGAGGTAAATAGAACTGTTAGTCGTTTTCTTGACAATAAGGTCAGATGTCAACTGAATGTATTCCTTGAATGCATGGTGAGGCTTTTATTGGCTATCTGTATTGAGTATAAAAGAAAGGGAAACAGGTTGCATTTGAAGTATGAAGGTTTTGGTTAGACAGAGTAAGAGTATTTAAATGAGAAAATGAGATTCAGGTTGAATTGCAATCTTCTCTAGAGCCATAAGAAACAATCTTTGTGTGGCATATTCTTTGGGTGGTTCTGTTTAAAGGTGAGGGTGTGCTATATAAACTTGCATGTCTCTTACAAGTTTCAGATTCAGGTTCCTGCAGAATATCTTAGTAAAGTCAGTCATTTAATGTAAACACTAAACTAACTCAGCTAAACTCAGTAAACTAAAAGGAGCGAAAGCAACAAAGACTAAGGTGAAAGTGTAACTCCAAACGCTTTCTAGAAAAAACAACAACAAAACAATCAAAGAATTACTTTAAAATAATAAAATTTATTCTAAGAAAGATTTAGACAAGTTTCAACAGGAAGCAGAAAAATAGATATTTTAAATAAAGAATAAGACCAAGTGCTAAACTATAAACTAGGTATTGCTAATCAACTCATTTCCCCCAAAGCAGCATTAGGAAACATTACAGTACTTCAAAGCACAGGGAGTTTAGGTCAGCTTCAATTGGAGGAATATGCTCAGTGTTAGCACAGGACCAGGTATGTGAGGCTCCTTAGTCAGTCTTATCAAATTATCCCATTAGTCTCCAACTTCTGTATGAATTTTAATGTATAGTGAAAGAGATGCAGTACTGGAAGATTTATCCTAAAATAGACTGTGAGTCAGTTATGAAGGAGGGAGTCCAGGAACTAGAATTTAAGAGTGAAGAAGTTAAACAAATATTATATATGACTCAGTTTCAACACATTTTACATACTACTGGGTGCTTTCACTTCTTATAATTGCTTCTATGCTTCATCCCTAGAGTTCATTGTTTCCATCAATAGCCCTAGACAAGAGATTTTAAAAAGTTATTATGAGATGACTATTCGGGGTAGCTTGCCAGCAATTCAAACATCTGAAACAGCCTTATTCTAAGAACTGAGTGTTAAAGGTCTTTTAGATAATTAAATTAATTGCAGAATGAAATGGTGTGCTACCTGTTAAATTTCAATTCTCCTCTTCTCAAAAATCAAGAGGCTATTAACTGCCAACTGTTAATGGAATTCAGGTAGAAGTCACTGTTGCTATTTTTAGTTTCCCTACACCTCCCATTACCATTACAGCTGAACAATCAAGGCACCCACAGCAAGCATCCCCAATGCTACCTCTATATTATCTATAAATAAATTCATTGTTGAGTGAATATATTCCACTGGTAAAATTCATTTTCATTGGCCTTATTTTTATAAAATAAACTCAATTTCATGTATATATACTTTTAGGTGGTGGTCTTCCAGTTTTGTACTCTGCTAGCTTTTTTTGGTTTGTTTTCTGTCCTATTGCATAGTCTGACTCTCCTGAAATAGCTTGCTACTAAAATATTCTCTTCTCTCAAGCAAAACTATTTACAAGGGAGTAAATAAGTTATATATTTGTAATTTCAGAAAATCTAAATTACAATAAACTTCCCATTGATCATACACTGTAAATAATTCTTACAAAATTTTGCAACAGTAAAAATTTAAATAGAAATCTTACTCCCCAACATGATAGCTTCTTCAGATTATGTGACTTAATAATCGTTTTTTAAAGTATAATTGTTCTGAAGACTAGAAAATTTTAAGAAATTTTCTGTATCTCTGGAAAATTTCTCTGGGAAATTTTCTGTATCTCTGTATCTTTCTGTCTCAAAAGTAAATAACTGACTCTCTGTTCAAGCACACCTGGGTTATTTCTCATGAGAACAAGAAATGGGAGGATTTATAAATTAAGAAAGAGACCATAGATCTTAGAGAATCATTAACTTCAGATGTAGGAACAATCTTGAAAATCTGTTTTAACTCTTTCATGAATGATAAGAACTTGATTTTTTTAAAACTGCTTTTGAGTAGCCTATTTGCATCAAGAGTGAGGTACATCCTTTTTCAGCATTAACTACACTAACTACTATATAAAGAAAGAGGATTCTGGCAATGACTTCCCACATGGCATAAATCCAGAACAGATCTGAAACCAAAGAAGTAGGACTGAAAGTCAAATGGCACTGATATAAAGAAGTTTTTTTTTAATTGGTGATAAAGAATATTAAGTTTCTCACTTGATTCCCAAAGTCAGTAAGTTTTTTGTTTGTTTGTTTGCTTTTTTCAATTCCCTCAAAACTTCAGGCATCAAAAGATCATCCTGAGATATTAGCATGGATTTAATTAGTACTTCTGAGTACAACTGGGAAATAATGCAGACCGGCCTTAATAAGGGTCTCCAATCTGGAGCACATTAAAGTAAAAACATTTTTTTTTCTAATATCAAAGTACATCCTACTGACAAACACACAGAATGAGTTATTTTGCAAAATGAAAAGTACATAATTGGATTCAGAACAAGTTCAATGTTTAAAAAAGGAGACGCCTTAGAACTCTGGGACTTGGGAACTACACTGTCTCAGATATACACGAATACATTTCTAGAACACAGAATTCATACAGAATGAGTGTTAACTACTTGAACTTCAATAATCTTTAAATACTGCATAATGCCTAGTTTGAAGATAAACAATTAAATCTAAAAATTATCAAATATGTTAGAAGCATGGCAAACAACATATCTGAGTACAATCTCACAGCTGAACACATACTTGGCAAGAAGAGAGCTGTAGTCATATTACCCCAGACCGACAGTAGCAGGCACATCTGGAATCCTAATGATCCCAGGAGCTTTGAGGCCTTTGGGGGACAGCCATCTGGTGCAAAGGAAATCTGGACGAAGTGTCCCACCCAACAGAAAGAACCTCATTCTGCTGCTATGAAAAGCAGTCGACCCTACTTCCCTCTGATAACACACACACTTCTATACTAGTGAGTGACCAAGAGAAATACACGTGCACAGTGTTTACCAACAGACTTGGATCTACAACTTGGCAGAGAAAAAGTAGTCAGGAATATATTTGTGAAAGAAATTCCCTTTTAAAAGGGAATGGGCAAAATTCTGTTACTTTTATCTAAGATTCCAGCCATTTCTGTTGATAATGTTGGTTTATGGGCTTCTTTAGGCCCCAGTCTGTTTTATCTGTAAAATTAGGGGGATGGAATATATAAATTTTATGGTCTCTACTAATCTTAATATCTCATGACTTTGAGATTTTGCAGAATATACAAGGGCTGTCCATGAAAAAAAAAATCCAGTCGTAAATGCTGGATTTCATATTACTTGGCTGGACACCAAGAAAAAGGACTGCTGATGAACAAGGAATTGGAAGCTGGCTCTGGGAGAGCATGTTGCTGGATGGCATCAGATCACTGGGAAAAAAGGTCACACTCCAAGATGACCTCTAAGATGATGATAACTATGATCTATAATCCTGCAAGCAAATTAATGGGGTGTTGTCCTTGCTCTAAGCTATCTGCAAAGTACGCACAGCTTGTAGGGTCCACCTCATATTAAACACACTGCAGGAATCTCTTGCTGATGAAGAGAGAGCTGGCAGATAATGGTGGCATCTACATGATGAAAAGTAGCAGTGCAAGGAAAAGAAATGGAGGGTGTGATGAAGAACAAGGGTAGGCAGTGAGAGTGAGGGAGAAGATCACAGGGCAGAAAGCCCTAGTCAAGAGCGAACTGCAGAGTTTAAAAACTTGGAGAAGGAAAAGTATAAGATAATCATGAAATCCAACATATTGCTGTGCCCGTAGGTTGATAAAAGAGTGGAGGTACAGTCAGAGAGTTTGAGTAGCTGTAAAACAGGAAGACATTTTGGGTCGGCTAACTATGGCCTTGAGTCTTGGTTTTGCTACCTAATATCCTGTGTGAGGTGTGATTAAAAAATACCGTGATGGTGAATGCTGCTGCTGAGTGCCATCCCTGCAAAGCAGGGCTCTTTGGTACAGGAAGCAGCACACGGAACCTTAGTAAGAGTGTGTGACAAATTTCATCTTGTGTGCTACAGTCAGTTGGTTGTGAGCTATGGTTGAAAGAAGATGTGTTTTAAAATGTGTCATAAACCTCCAAATAAAAAAGGAAACAATAAATCTCATAGAAGAAAACATTGGCACTAAACTTATGGACCTGGGATTCAGGGAGGACTTTATGAATCTGACCTCAATGGCAAGGGAAGTAAAAGCACAAATAAACAAGTGGGACCTTATCAAGCTAAAAAGCTTCTGTGCTGCAAAGGAAACCATCAACAAAGCAAAGAGGCAACCAACCAACTGGGAAAAAATATTTGCAAACAATGCCTCTGATACGGGGCTAATATCAAAAATGTATAAAAAACGTGTACAGCTCAACAAGAAAAAAACAAGCAATCCAATTAAAAAATGGGCAGATGACCTTAACAGACACTTCTCTCAGGAAGACATACATATGGCCAACAAATATATGAAAAAATGCTCCACATCACTAGCAATTAGGGAGATGCAAATAAAAACCACAATGAGATACCATCTTACACCTGTTAGAATGGCTATCATCAACAAGACAA
>PVKE010047942.1:0-11748 GCA_004027555.1 Craseonycteris thonglongyai | reverse complement strand
ATTGAGTGTGTCCATAATGCTGGTGTCCTCTCCCACCTTCCCTCCCTCTCTCCCTCCCCCTTCCTCCCCCTCCCTCCGGCAATCACCAAGCTATTGAGTGTGTCCATAGGTCTCTGTGTCTTTGTTACTTTCACTTTTATATTCCACCTATAAGTGAAGTCATGTGTTTCCTAATTCTTTCAGTCTGACTTATTTCGCTTAATAAGATGGTCTCTAGGTCCATCCATGTTGCCAGAAATGACTGTAATTTATCAAGGAAATGGTCTTTTTATCTTCTTATTTATAGGAAGTAAATGCCGTATTTGAGGGCGCACAGACAGTTGACAGCAGAAGAGGTACTTGAAGCCAGTCTCCTGACTGAGTCCAGGCGTCTCCACCTCACATCTCAGTTTACCTCCCCAAATGGAAGACAGAGTTATTGAAACAACACAATAGATACAACCACTGAACTTGAATCTTAGCCACTTTGACTTTAGTAGAATGCTGTTAAAATTTTCTCTAAATGGCTTAGCCTTTAATAATTAATTAAATGGAGCTCATAAATGGGATAAAACTGACTTTATGCTAATAAGGTATTTGACTCTCCCTCATATAGTTGTACTGATGTCTGGTTGCACATCATTAGTTGTGACATGGTTTCATTCCACACAGGTGGATGTGGGGCCACACAGGGCAGGAACTGAACAGAGGGCCTCCCACATGGGAGGTGAGCATTTTCACTGCCAAGCCATCCCTGCGGTTACCAGTTGCACCACAGTTCAGCATATGGCTAAGGCTGAGAATTAGACCTCAGACCTCAAGATTGTGAGGCAAGCCTTTAACCACTGAGCTATGCCTTTCAATCACTTCTCATGAAAGTAGTGTCCTTCTCAAACAAGTAGGTTGGCTTCTCTAAGGTTTGGTTTCTGTGTTACCTTATTGACTATGAGGAACCCCAAACCCACAGACCAGGTAAAACTGATGGAGGCAAGCCTTTCCAATAAGAGAGCAGATTTGTGTTTTAATCAAAATGAGCCTTTGGGGATAGAAATAGATAAATAAAGAGCTATAGTGGAGGAGAGAGAGAGAGAGGAAGAGAGAGAGAAAGAATGAATACATACATATCAAACAAACAGCTGATGTGGTAGCAATGAACTTAGCCAGACCTTGGAACTTAATTATGTGGCAAATGTAATTTGGAATTATAAGATGGAATTATCAACTTCAAGGTGATGCTTTCAGTGAAGCTCAAGTCAATAGCACAAGAAGTCTGTAATACCCAGGCAGTGTAAAACAGCAGTCTGCTTTCAGAAGAATTAGACTTGAACTGGAAGCCAATTGCTCATGCTAAAATGGCAAGGGATTTGCTGGACAGAGACCCTGGGGATACAGTGGTGCCAACTCTCCTGGAACCACCTCAGCATATATTCTAGAATAGAAAATAATACTTCCTGGCATTCTGTTACAATCTATCAGTGAGAGAAGGTCCCTGCCATTCATTACCTAAATAGCCCTAATACATTTAATAATTATTATTAACAGAAACCCACCAGTGCAATCAAAAGTTGTGCTTTCTACAGTCAGTTAAATTAGTTGCTTAATTAGGTTATTTCATTAGCCCCATTTGTGACCTCCAGTGGGAATGGAGCATTAAAAGTCATTGCCGCGAGGCATTGGTCAAGTCACTGACATTAGGCCTGGATCCTCTGTGCTCTTTATACTCTACTACTTGTACATTCTAGATCTGCTACATCAAGACCCAATTTCAATCTTAGGTTCTATTTTGAGATGTTTAAATGAAGGATAACTTTGAGGAAACTGCATGTGAGAGGAGAAAATCAGCAATGATGGGGCACCTTTCATTTCTCCTTTATTAATTTATTATATGAGCCCATCATTTCACAAGAGACCTAGGGCATTTACTAGTATAGGGGATTGGCTGGCAGTTTATTGGGGTGGGTCAGACCACTTTGAATGATTCTTCCGATTTTCTTTTTAATATAAAAAACCCTCTTTTCCACGTAATGCATATGTGCATCTTATAGTCTTCTATGAGAACTGACTCACATTAGGATATTTCAAGGAAGGATGGATAAGCAACAGAAATGATTCCATCAGTAGCAGATTTAGAGGATAAAACTGGCTAAACAATTTTATCTGGAGTTTAGGTTATTCACCAGTCCAATTCCCTTGACTTAACTCATTCAAGGTTTACAAAATCCTAAATTCACATACTTTCCTTGATCATCTAAATTAATAATGTCCACTTTACTCAGGAAGCCTCAATGAGCTGACCAGATGATACAAGAAATCAGGAGTGGAGCTCATCTCTGCTACCATGAGAAGATGATGAGTTTATAGTGGACCACAAGTGGGGTCACCAACCTTGGGGTTGGCTTTGCTCATGACAATGCTGGCCATCTCTGTGACCTACATCTTCTTCCTCAGGGAGAGGTCATACCACTAGCCCTTAATTCTGTTCAGAAGGAACTAGTAGGAAACTATATGTGATTTGTATTGGGTGGCTGGTATGGACTTTGTAAAAAAACAACATGGAATTTTGATTGAGCGCATAGGTCTCAGCCAAGTAACAGAAGATTCACAAATCAGAGGCTTCTATATAGTCCTCATTGATTGAAATTTTGTAATGAGGCTAGAGGCCAGAAGAGATTTCACTCTTGTGAGTAAGTGTAACAAGCTGAAGTCATGTGTGCATACTCGTATGCAAAAACATATTCTTTTTCTCACTCTCCTTCCTAGGTTTCCTGTAGTTACTGACTATACGTCCTACATTCTGTATAAACTATTTCAACTTAGTAACCTGCTAATGTTGGCCACACAAAATCTTGCCTAGGTCAGCCTTCCAACGGTTCTCTTTGCTTCCTACCTACAAAACTGGTATATCTACTTTGCTCCACATAGGACAAAGTTTGCCCACAGCTATACTAGACCATAGTCTCGTGTCCCAAATTCACAACTGTTAAAAGTTCCTGATAAAAGGTACTGCTACTTCAGTAAGTCTTTTGTATAGTCCTAACTAACCAAAAGGGAGCTTGTAAAGACATCATACATGTAGAAGAGGTGACCTGTGCTAGTTTCTTCAAAGAGGAAAAATTCCTAAACAGCTTTGGTTTTTCCATTAAAAAAACAAGTATATGTGGTATAGGTAGCAGCCAACTACCTTTGTTGAGTGTCTGGAGAGTCAAAAAAAAAAAAAAAGGAAGAAAAGACAAAAAGCAAATGTACCTATGTCTTTGGTGCCATCACATCTACTAGTCAACATGAGCTCTGAAGTAAAGTTTTCACCAGAAGTGACATGGCCAAGTCTAGTTTGATGGCCAGATGAACCTGTAAAGTTATCCAGCATGCTGGAGGGTTAAATCACATCATCAGCTCTAACACAGGGACCTGAGCTTTTATGGACTGAACGAGAATCTAACCACCAGGGTGAATACTGTTTCCAAGGTAAGATCAATTCTGACCAAAAACAAAAAAAAGGATTGAAATACCTTCTCTTTGTAAAGTCATGAGCTTTATGCACATGCTTTGAAAGGGAAATGTTTACCCGTGTGTCCAGCAATCTGACACGCAGCTCCTGGGTCCTATAGGAGTATGATGTGGTATCCATGAACACAAAATTCAGAACTTAAAACAAAACATAAGAAAACAAAAAATATAAAACAAAACAAAAACTCATTAGTAGGAAAGGTTCTATAATTGTAAATTCAATTTCTACTCTGGAACTTTTTAAAAACATTGATGAATTACAAGTTCTCCTTTGTCACTGGCTTTCCTTGGTTTCTCCCTATTCCTGTGATTCTCATTTTGGATCTCTGGGTCTCCATGTTTCTGAGGTAACCTTTCTCTCTTCCTCTTTTTCTCCCCTTTGCTCCCCCCTCCTCTCTTGTTTCTCCTTCTTCCTCACTCTCTGTGTCTCATACTTGTTTTGTCCCTCTCTTTCTCCATCTCTCTGTATTTCACTCTCTGTCTTCTTCTCTTCCTCTCTCCCTTTGTCCTAAGATGGCTTCCATCTAAGCCATTCAATCAGCAAACTTCTTTTCCATGGCCGTGCAAGACTACCTAGTGACTCACTTTCATGGAGGAGGAGTTACTCATAGAATATGAGTGCTTAACTCACATATGTATACATACGGCCAACAGTGTGAATGTGTAGGTGGTTAGGGGTATACATGAATACCTTTAAGTAATAGATGATGATGATGATGATGATGATAGATGATCGATAGATAGATAGATAGATAGAACTAATGGCTGAGATTTAATTGAGATTATGTGTGTTCTCTTTGTTGGAATTATAGGCAAGTCACCAGAATGTATAGGATATAGCTTTGTTGGTGCAAGTATCTCCATATCTGTCTCTTCTCTAATTTAGAAAAAGAAAATGTGATAAAAAAATCCTGAAGCATCTGCTAGTGCATATCCAGAAGAAAAAATACAGTGATCTTCTTGCCACCTTTGTCTTCAAAACTAACATTGATAATTAGAAAAAAAAAAAATTTAGTCAAATTTAAGTGGCTAGAGTTAACTACAATGAAGCATAGTTTGTAGTATTTTAAAATTTAAATGTTTAAGAAATAATACAAGTAGTGTATATTGAGACAAAAATCATCAGAAAATACAATTTAAATGAAAAAAATTTGTCTTAAGTCAATGGTAAAATGTTAGCTCTATCTTTTTAGTCCTTCTTCTAATAACTGACCTTCAAATCACATTACTAAACTAGCAGTTAAATTCATCTCCCACTAAATGTAGGTAATAATGATACCTGTCTTTCTTATCCCTTAGGCCTGGAATGAAAATAAAACTGAAGTAATGTGACAAAATTCTTCAAAAGGGAAACATTTTGAAAACTTAAAAGTCACATTACTGATCTAAGGTGGTACAAAAAGCATTCTGTAGATCTCAGCAGAACAGACTTGATACCTTTTCTGTACATGTGAAAGTGGGGTATGCCACAAGAGCACTCACATCCTTTCATCCCTACCTACAGCTTAGAATAAGCTCTGTTCTTTCGTTATAAACCTTGTGCAGTGAGGTTTCACCTTTGTTTCTTGCCAGTTTTTTTATTATTGCATCCGACTGCTCTGAGCCGAGCTGGGCTGTGGAGTGACCGTACATTCCGAAGAGTCTCGTTCCAGCTCACATTGGCCACATCTCTTCTGGGCTCTCACCTTTGGCCACTGAAGGGAGACTGTTTGGCCAGGTTCTCCTTCAGAAACATAGGTACATTGTTCATACTTTCTAGAGGGATATCACAGTACTTAAGAAACACATACAGGCCTACCACATAATGGTGTAAAAACTTATAGACATAAATCAATGTGGCTGTGTGGGCAGCCTTTCTAAGGATGTCAGACAGTTTACTAAATAAGAGGGTCCTTTTTTTTTTGAAAACTGTGTATGAGAAATAAGTCAGAATAAAAAGAAGCAACATCTAAGATGAGATTTAAATGTGCAAATAACGGCAATTATATCTTTAAGAGATGGCGTAGATTCTTTTCCAACACAGATTTTTAATTGCTTATCAGGCAGGCAATACACCCATAATCATTCAAAACTGATGTCATAGAGGAGGAAATTTTATTCTCTTTCCTCTCCACATTTGCTTATAGTTCTTTTGCCTGCCATGTACCTATGATCAACTCAAAGCTCCTCTTGTAAAGCTTGTTCTACTGTTTGTGATCTAATTTAAGCATTACCCTTGCCATTGTGAAAGTTGACATTAAGTGAGACCATTTTAAAATGGAGCTGGGACAGTCATCGCAGAGGAACTACATTGCTCTTCTTGTTTCTTGAAACTGGACTGCGAACTTTGAACTGGGCTAAACCACAATTGGTTTTAAATTGTTTATAAATTCAGTAGGAACGGGAAGATCCTGAGCACAAGGATTGATGAAGATAGACCTTCTATCCAAAGATAAAATGAGTAATCAATCATGGATAGCCAGGTATAGCTCAGCTTGTCGATATCAAAAGAAATTTTTTCTTCTTTTCAAGTAATTATTCCTTTTCTTTCCTCATAGAATCCCTTGTTTTTACCCTACAATCAACACTATTCAAGTATTTGACTGAATCTGTGCTTCCAAATTGCAATTCTTTGATCCCATGTAAACGTTTTGACTCTTGAAATGGAGTTCTTATTATTTTTAGGTTAGCACCAGCCTTCCTGACCATCCCATCCAGAAGGTTTCCATCTCACTGTTATTTTTCTAGCCTATTTGCCATTCAGATGACATGTCTTCACTGCCGCATGTGGATGTTTAGAGTGTTTAGTACCACTTCACACAACCCCTTGAGAGGTGCCTGGAACATGTTAGGTGCTCAGCAGATATCTGTAGAATAATGGGAATGTGATCATTTATATAAGGTTATTTGCATTGTCTCTGGCACACGGCGAGTACTCCTTAAATGTTAGCAGTTGTAAAGATAATAAGTGAAAACGGTCCATGTAGTTTTGCATGAATTCTTTGGTTTTACACTCAGTTTTATTCTATTTGTACCTTTTTACAAGAAGATGTGAATCATTCCTAGAGTCAATATTTAATTATGTTTTTTCAAAGGTATCAGCACATTTCAAAAAGAGGTTTAATTTCTATTCTCTGATTTTGCATTTTGTAGCCAAAGATTGCCTGTTTGCTAAAACACCAAATGGTGGCTTTCAAATTTCAAGAATTTCTGTAAACACATACGTACATGAACAATAGGGAAAGACCTAATCATGTGAAATATAAGGTTTTCTCCCATCCAAGTCAATAGGGAAAATCAATGAGTCATCCTTGCTTCCCCAGAACTTTGCTTACAAATACAAGTTGCCCAACACTCTCAAGTTGAAGACACTTAATACAATAGGTCAGACCTGGGTGTGGCTTCAGAGCAGTGACTTACTATGTGCCATGAGAAGCCAGAAAGCAGATAGTCTCTACGTTTAGCACAGCTAGTTAAGCAGGTCTGAGTTGCAAACATAGGCCCATCTGCCTCCACATCTGATGCTTTCTTCCACTTCAGCATCTGGTCTTCCCTACCACACTGCATTTGCATTTTTAATTAGGACCAGAGTTCTGACCAGAACAATTTGCTAAAGAAAGCCAATTCTATTAAAATTTTAAAATTCAGGTGGAAAACACAAATGTATACAATAATCACTAAACTTAGTTTGCAGTCAGCATTTAAATTTATAATCAGATTGTGTTAACTTAGAAATTAACCAAGACCAGATATCAACATCTGCTAATGACCTGGAGTCACCAGAGTGTTGATTTCTGGACTGTTTAAAGGTGGAGAGGAGAATGTGAGAACAGTGCAGTCACTTTTGGAGTTGAGGAATGAAATGTGACAAGCACATGTTAAAAACATTTCTTTTTTCACAAAGAGATGGAATTTCCATAATCAGGATTTTTCAACTCCCACCCTCCTCTGAAACCATTCAAGATGAATAATGTTATGAATAGATCCTAAAAGACTCTGATTTCTAACTTGTATATTAAACACCATAAGTCAAGTGTAGGTTTTGGAGTCAGATCAAAGTAGTTTCCCAATAGCACTTTGCCCGTGACCACCCATAACAGCGTGGCAGTTTCGATGAGTAACTCGTCCTATTTGAATGTCAGTTTGCTGTTTTGTATAATGGGAATAATAATCTGAACCTGACAAGGTTACTGTGAAAATTAAAAAGATGGGGATGCTGGGATAGCTCAGCAGGATGAGTGCTTGCTTTGCAACTGTGAGGTCTGGGGATCAAATCCCTGCCCCAACCTACGCAAACCCATATGCTGAACTGTGGTGCAACTAGTAACCACTGGATGCTGGTGAAGGTTCTCACCTCCTATGTGGGAGGCCCCCAGTTCCATTCCCACCCTGCATGGCCCCACATCTACCTGTGCAATGAAACTATGTCACAACTAATGATGTATGTACAACTATGGAGACTGCTCTGGATCCTCCCCCATTCTGTCTGTCTCTCTCTCTCTCTCTCTGTCTCTCTCTCTCTCTCTCTCTCTCTCTCTTTGTCTCTGTCTCTCTCTCACCTTCTCTCAAACAATAAAATAAATCTTAAAAGAAAAGAAATAAAATTAAAAAGATGATAAATATAAGGCATTAAAAAATGTTGGCCTCTTTTAATTATGAAGGTTGTGTTGAAGTCTCTCAGGTTTAAAAACAGCTGAAGGAGAAAACACCATATCCAACACCAGACAGTTATGCAGTTTGATAAATGCAGCACTGATACTGTCATAATATCATAAGTGAAATGACTTACTGCAGACAATGGTTTATGAGAAGCAATGCCAGTGAGAAAGAGGCTGGAGGTGAGAAACCAGATGTTTACATCATATTCAGAAAAAAATTAAAAAAATAGTATTTTATGGGGATTAATTAGCTAATGCTAGTAGGCATTTTGGAACTCAATGGAAAAATAACAAATGTACACACACTACCAACAAGACACTAAATATCATCATATAAATTTAGATCATGTATAAAATGAATGGTGCAAAAGCAGTATGTTCTTGCTCTTAATACAGAATCTGTACTCTGCATCCTTCATGCCAGAGGATTCCCTCATTTGATCCAGATTTTGCAGTTTCCCATCAAGAATAACTGTCCTGTATAACAGAGCTGCAAATATCTGTACCTGAATTTAAATAATGGTTCTCAAATTTTTTTAATTCATTTTAACACACACACATACACACACACTCACATACTCACACACTCACACAACAGGGAAAGTTCTAATCTTGTGCAAGGCAGAAGTTACATGTTCAAATGTAGCTCCAAGAGCATCAGCAAAAGGCACAAGAGGGAGAAAGCAAGGAGAGGGGAAGGAAGCATGAAAACATTTAACGGACAGCTTATAATTACCATAAATTCATTCTTTAACTCAGGTGTTGCTATAATCATGAGTCTTTCTTGCCACGGCTTTGACTTAAGATCAGATAGGTCCAAGGATGTATGAGGCCTTGTGCCCCACTGCCTTCTGAGGGAGGAAATCTATGTGGCAAATCATGAATTTCTAATTTTGTCTTCAAATCTAGGGTTGATGAACTGTTCCCTTTAATGATCTGAGAGAAAGAAAATTGTTGGAAATGGCAGTGACACACATAGGTAAAGGACACTAAAACAACAAGGCCCTTCTATGGGTATCAAGATAGGTGATTCTGCTAATGAATCCTGATTGTCATTGATTCCATTTACAGATTAAGAAATTCAAACTAAGATCATATCAGCTTGCCACAGTCACATGACAAATAAATAGGACTAGAACTCTAACCTCCACTCTGCTTTTCACTTTATCAAGTTGCCTCCTTCTAGAAGTTTCTTCTGATTCCCCACTCTCCAGTTTACAAAAATAATTTTAAACTTTACCTTTTAAACTTTACCTGATACACAGACAGATAAATCTGGCTAGATGAAATTGATTAGATATTTTTGAGAACATGTACATGCATACTGAAAAAGTACTCATGTGTGTGTGTGTGTGTGTGTGTGTGTGTGTGTGTGTGTGTGTGTGTTTGGCATTAAGAAATAGGAGACTTCAGATGAGATAGAAAGCTCAGTAGTTAGCAAACTTTGGGTACTCAAACATTAACAATCACCACCCTTATTACTTACTATTCAATGAGTAGCCTTAGTAGACCTACTACATGCTACCCATCTAAGCTTTAACCCATACTGTTCCTATTTGGCTTGTAAGCATAAACACATATATGTGCATGCAGTATGCATGTACACACACAAACACATACACACACACCGAACTAGGCAATACATTTTAGTCTTTTCTTAAATGAATGAGTATCTAGTTTGCCAATGATGTATGTTTCCCCTTCCTCTGTTTGTCCAAAATGTTTCAAGGGAGAATTTGCAGCTTGTATAACAGTATATTTCTAGTCCAAAGTCCTTTGATTCCTGGAACCCACCTATGTGATGTGTTTGAAACTTCCCTTTAAAGCCAGAAATTCTGAGTTAATTAGTTAAAGAAATGAAAAAGTTTAAAAAAAAATCAAATGTAAATGGGATGAGTACTTTTAGTGGCAATGCGATTTCAGTAAACTCATATATGAACAACATAAAAACCAAACCTGTGTCCTCAGGCTAGATATTAGAGTGGTGTGAATGCTTTCAGGTCATAGCTAGCGACACTGAATGCTTTTATCATGCTTTACATCAATGCAATCTACACCTATGTACCGAGAGAATTCCTAATGAGCAGATCTTTATTTCAAAATGTTCAAAACTCTTATTTCAGAAGGTAACAATGAGCATAACTGAAGAGCATGTCTCTCGGAAGGTTTCTGCCAATTCTATCACAAATGGTGGCAGGTGCGGGGCTGCATAATCTGTGTGTATTTTGAAGAGTAAACTCTCCATTTCCTGGCTGAATCTTTACTTATTTATGTGTTTATATTTTGCCCATTCTTGATCATAACATTCTCAATGCCTGCTTTCCTGTGGCCTAAAGGACTTTCACACGCTATGTAAATGGCTTCTAATCATTATCACTGTTGTTTTACTATTTCTACCAATACGAGTTTCCAGGATCACTTTAAACTTATGGCTCTAACAGGCTGAATAACTGAAGATTCATTTCCTCAGATCTCAAACCTCTCCAGGCATGGCCCCAAATCGCCAACTTTCACTTCTACCAGCTCCTTTGTGACCAGTGAAAGCCCACCACACACCCCCTCTCCCTAGTGTCAGCCTCCTGTGTCTCTGCCTCTCTCTCTTTGTTCAATGCCTGTCACCTCATAAGAGAGGGTCAAGCCTGTATTTGTAATGGGAGAGATGAGGGGACTCTTGTCACTGCAATATTGATGTTTCTAAGAACTGGGTCAACTGGCCAACAACCAGTAATTCACAAACTGCAAAACCCAGCTCTAAACACGTACACGACACAACCACACAACCACACACACACACACACACACACACACACACACACACACACACGGCCAGGCTGCCTTAAAAGTTAACCCTCTTACCCCTACCTTTCAGAGACCTAATATGCCTGGTCTTCAACTCCACGAGCCATTGCAACAGGAAGTAGGATTAACACGCTAACTTGGAAGGTTCTTCCAGGGTCGGGGCTTGGAGAAGAAGCTGGAGGTCCCAGAGGAGTGCAGGCACGTCTTGGAGGTGACACAGTTCCTGGGGAAAGTGAGCAGAGGCTTCATGACGCACACTTCCTGAGTCAGAAGCCTTAGAGGCCCTTCTCCGCCTGACCCACCAGCCCAGGGTAACATGTACCACCCTGCCCCGTCACCCCTTTCACCCTGCCCCGTCACCCCTGCTCTACTCACAAAGCTGCTGTGGTTGCACCAATGGAGCGGGGGTTGTAAGCCGAGGTCCTTGTCGTCGCTAACGTGCTGCTTGTCGTCCTCAGCGCCTCCATCCCGGAAGGCTGTGGCTGGTTCTTACTCTTGCTCCGGAGTTCTAGGCGTCTGGAGCCCCATGTCCCAGGGGCTCCTGCTCCCGCTCCGCTCAGCCCAGGGTGGGCGGCGCTCTGTAAAGGGAAGAACAGGAGCCGGTCCTCGCAGTTCCTGGTGACGGGACCGGGACCCAGCAGGAGCCGCCGCTGCGGGCGCCCGAGGCCCGGGGCTCTGGGAAGCGAGGAGCGGCTCAGCCCGGCTGGGGAGCCGCCGCCAGCGCCCACGCTGCCCATCGCGGGGCCCGGGCCCGAGGCGGCGGCGCGGGGCTCTCCGCCGGCCGCTGGGGGAGCAGGAGCCGCGGACCCCAACGCCATCCAAGTTG
>PVKE010047941.1:0-11752 GCA_004027555.1 Craseonycteris thonglongyai | reverse complement strand
TTTCTTCCTATAAGCCTATGGTAGAATAATTCCCAGTATACCCACATCAAGGGTCTCTGCTATTTCCCCTACACCAAGAAGGTATCATGATCTCATATCAGAAAACCACAAAGTAATTGCTTAACTCAATGCCACTTGGTTTTGACTGTTATATTCCTGAAAATTATTAATTTCCATAACATTTTCTGAATAAACTTATGCTTAATGATGTGGAAGATTCAAAGATGGGTTAAATAATTTCTGCCCTCAAAGAATTTACAATATAATTGAGACAATAGAATAAAACCTCAAGTAATCATAAAGCAAGGCAGCATAAGATACCTGCATTTTGACTGATACAAAATGCTTAAGAATTCAGTGCATGAGAATTGCTTCCATATGGGCTTCTCAGGGAAGTCTTTATAGAAGAAGGAACATTTGAACCAGATTGTGGTTCAAGTTGGTTATAGAATTTTGAAGACTGGGGAGGAAATCAGGCTTAAGTAGAGAATAGACACAGGCATGGAGATGCTAAATGATGGAATATGCCTAGAAAATCTTTTATAATCCAGTTCAGTTTAAGTGTATATTTTGAATAGGAGTATAGTAGATCAGACTGGATGTATTAGATTAACATTAATTAAATGTTAGACATAAATGTTAGATTAAATTTATGAAATTTCTTTGTTTGCTTTTTGTTGTTGTTGTTATTTGTTTAGTTATAGAAGAGAACAATTTTTTATTTTCAGAGCAGGTATCATAGTTTTTCTCAAGGCAAAAATTGTCTGTAAATGGAAAGTATTTCATAACTTCTAAAATGAAAGGCAAAATAAATATATGCTAAAAATTCTGCCTCCCACAGTAAAGATACAGAAATGCTGCATGTGTGTGCTAGTAAAATAGGTGGTAGTTTGACTATGCTAAGAAGTAAAACAGTGCAAAATTCTTCATACTTCTTTTAAGTTAAAAAATAGGTACACCAGTTTTTTAAATGAAATATGTTGTTAATTCCCATTAAGCATATGAGTGACAGTATTTTTAGAAATAGATTGGTATAGGAAAATATAATACATTAAAGTTGCTAACTAAAAAAAATTTAATTAAAAAAACATTTAAAGAAGCTATATGATATGTATAAGAACTAATCCACAAAGACTCAATGTAGAAATATTACAAATAAAGATGTTTGAGTTAAAGCAGAGGTTTTTGATTGTTTTTAGTCATAGAACTGTTTACACTTTTAAAAGTTATTGAGGACCCAAAGAGCTTTTACATATATGGTTTATATTCATTGCTATTAACTTTATTAAAATTAAACCATAAATAAAAATGTGTCTATCTTTTAAAGTAACAAGTAACAATAACACACCCATTACATGGTGATATAAGTAACTTTATTGAAAAATGAGTACATTTTTCAAAACAAAAAGTAAATTAGTGTGAAGAGTTGCATTAATTTACATTTTTGCAAATTTTGATGTCTTGGTTAATAGAGGACAGCTGGATTTTCATATCTGTGTCTATATTCAATCTGTTCTCATATCATATGTCATGTAGTCTTTGGAAAACTCAACTGTTACCCATGAGGCATTGAAAATGAAAAATACAAAGAAAATCTTAGCATTATTCAGAAAACAGTTTGTCTTTGTAAAACCTCTGAAAGAGTCTCTGTGACCCTAATTTACAGGGCAAACTTTAAGGTGCTAATTTTTGAAAAGCTGGCAGACAATGTTAATATCAGGCAAATTCAAATTTACTGTGAAAAACATTTTTAAAAGGTGGGGGGTGGTAGAGAATTTTTGTGCATAAATAAAGTAATCCACCAAGAAAATATAATCATTATAGATCTTCATGGATCTAACATCAGCATCTGAAAATATATTAAACTAAATTTGATTGAATTATAGAGAATTAGAGTTTCAGTCATTCCAAGAAATTATAATCTAATAGAATTAGCAGATAATAAATAATTATTGACATAAATTGCTTAGTGATATAATTGGTAACTCTGAGCTAACAGATGCACACAGATATTGGCAAGTCCAAAGCAGAGCACAACTTATTTGAAAACACACATGAAAAATATTTCTGTTTATACACTTGAAAACCCAAATGAAATGAACTATTTTCTAGAAACATGTACATTACTAAAATTGAGAAGCATGCTTTTGAAAAATATAAAACTTATTGATAGTTTAGAACATTAAAAAAATTCAAAACTTTTGAAATACTAGCATACTAGCATTTTCTAGATTACATTTTTTGAATGTGATGCTTTAAAATTAAATACAATAATAAAGTAATGATAGTGACAAAATTTTCCATGTATTTGAAACTTTAAAAACAGACTTCTCAATAATTCATGATTTAAATAGAAAATCATAAGAATAGTTATTTTATAACACTTTAGAGTATAATTATTACCTTAAATTTATTTCTTAGAAGAGAAGAAAAACTGATAGTAAGTTAGCTAAACAATCAGTTCAAGTTGGGGATTAAAAATAATTATAATTAAATAAAACAAAAATGGATAAAAATTAGAAATGAATAAACTTGATAACAAACTAACAAAGAAGCAAGTCAACAATAGTGAAAGACTTTTTTTTTTTTAATGAGAGATAAAACTGTGCAAAATTGAAAGAAAATATTAGGAAGAAAATGGGTTGCATAGGCAAGGTAGTGTAGAAATTTAAAAAAGTGAACATTATGACCAACTCAATGTTTATACCTGTGAAAAGCTAAATGAAATCAACAATGTTTTTTGAAAAACATAAATTACTAAAGTTGATAAACCTGTTAAGAAAACATGAATGGACAAAACAATATACAAGAATTGCATCAGTAGCCAAAAATCTCTCCATTTTTTAAACTGCCCAGGCCAAATGATGTTACAAAGTATGTTTTGTTAGAATTTCTGAAATAGAATTTTTCTGTTACTTGCGGCTTCCTTGAGAGCTACAAAAGTCCATTTAACAGTGTAACCTGGATATCTAAACCAGATAAATAAAAGTATTAGCCAATTTTATTTAACAAAAATCTTAGTAAAATGTTAAATGAAATCCAATTATATGTTAACACATATACACAGACTCACACACATGTATGCACACAAACAACATTACCAAGTTGACTATCTCCTAAATTTATGTGTGTGTAAATAATTTAGTATTATTAAAAATTCTATTGTATCAATATAATTCACCACATTTAAAGATTACCTGAGAAAAACATATGATCATATTAGACCAAGACTGAAAAATTTGATAATAATTCATTGCAAAAACTCTTAATGAACAAGAACTAAAAGGGAATCTCTTTAGCCTTATAAAAGGTAAAAACTAATAACCTAAAGTAAAAGTTACACTTTCTGGTGTAACTCTAGAAACATTTCTATTAAATTCAGGAACAAGATAAAATTACACCTTTACTGAAGACAGTTCAATATGGGGATAAAAAAGATAAAGAACATGACAGAAATAGACAAAATTGATACAGTTTTTTGATAATATTCATTATATAGAAAATCCAAGATCTTGAATGGATGAAACCAGGGATTATAAGAAAATTCAGAAAAGTGATCAGCTACAAAATCAACATAAATAAAACAGGTTAGACTTTAATGATGAGCACACAGTGAGATAAACAGATGATGTATTATAAACTAGTACACTTGAAACTTATATATGTTACTAACCAATATTATCCCAAGAAAATTAAAAAATAAAATCAAAATAATAGTGATTTTAGAAGATATTACTCGTGCTCACTGCTTTTTCTTTTCTTCCTGGATAGCATACAGCACTATATCTCCCCAGCTTTTTTGTTAAACAGAGGCATGTGCCTAGATCCTTCAAGTGTTATTTCCTCTGAAAAGCTTTCTAGAAGTGGAACACGTTTTATTTTGAATGGCAAGTGTCCTGCTCTACTCAATATCCTGACTCTTCCTTGAAGATGAAGTTCATCTCACCTAGCTGCCTTGTCCCTTTAGGGGCAATTCTCTCTGGGTACCCTCTAAAGCACAATGCAAAAGAAATTTTGTAAAACTTTGCTGGGTCCCACCAATTTATATCCAGGCATATTTAAACCTAGCAGTGGATACAGTTGAAGTGCCATCTACTAAGCCCAATACTGACTGAATTCAATATTTTCACTTAAATAAAATTAAAGACTCTAAGTACAAGCAAGAAACCAATACCGTAGTTGATATGGATGTTCCCATTAAGAACTTTTCCAGTAAAAGCACTTTTAAATTTGAATGAAAAAATCTATTGTGAGGTCAGGCATTTGGCATATACCCTTCAACAACAAACACATGTTCACCTTTAGTAGATATAAATGGCCATAACACAACACAACACAACACAACACAACACAACCACAAACAAAAGTTTATTTTAAAATCGCAACATTATTAAAGGTCAAAATCTTTATAATATTTGGTATTGATATGGTTTTTCCTCTCTCTTCTAATTTTTATTTACTTCCTTTATTCTGTAGCTTTATAGGATGTTTGGTTATACAAGTTAGTTGAGATAACTTAGGGGAGCCAAGGCAGAGTCAAAGTTTATTGTCTTAATCACTATGAAAAGATGATTGCTGGTTTTAAAAGATGCTTACTTTGGCTATATTCAAGGCACTGTGATGGGACCATTATTAGTCAGTGTATGGGCAGAATGCTAAAGATGTCCTCCACACTCACACCCAGCTTCCCAAGATTCCTGTCCCCTGGGTATTCAATATTTCAGTACTGATGTGAAGGAGACTGGAGATGTAATTAATTTACTAAACAACTGACTTTAAAAATAGAGAGGTTTTCTTGGATTCTCTGGATAAACCCACTGTCTCACAGGAGCCCTTAAAAACAGAAGAGGAAGGCAGTCAGTGAGATGGGCAGAAGGGGAATTCAGAGATTCTACAGTGTTGGCTCTGAGATTAAACAAGCAGATTCTTCTCAGAACCTCTTAATAAGAGGCCAATGAGCTGTCCAATTGATGACATCCTTGTGGGATCGAGAGCAGAGAAACCAGTGGAGCCAACCCAGATTTCTGACCTAGGGAACCATGTGATAATTAATGGGTTTTGGTTTAAGCCCCTACATTTGTGGTAATTTGTTATAGCAGCAATAGAAAACGAACACAACCAGTGTGATATCACTTTGAGGCAAGACTGTGAAGAAACTTCATGAGTGAATGTGATTTTACATCAGGGGAAATGGTAATCAACCTTTCTTTTACTGAATAAAATTACAAGTGAACAGGTAGTTAATATAATTTGACTAAGGATATAAGCGTAGTTCAATTTGCATATTAATTTGCTAATATGGAAACCCTGATAACAAAAAAGAAAATTTGGAGAAGTATTCTTTGTAGGTTTACTATACTACTGAATATCATTCAAACATTTAATATGATTCTTTTACAAAGCTAAAAATCGTTCAAAGCTTTTTTTTTTTTAAATGGTTAAATTACTGGGGGTGACATTGTTCAAAGCTTTTAAGAACATATCTATTGAATGCGATTTGCCAATTTATATGGTACCTTGCTCCAATATTTTATTATTTTTCAAAGTACTTGACTTTTGAAAATTAGTTGTTTATTAGCACTAATTTCAGAAAATAAATTATAAAAGAAGTGAAAAGCAAATTCACAAATCTTACTGACTACTGAACATTATGGCGCTATATCTTGAATTATTGGTTGAAATAAAATTCAAATGCCAATGGTTATATTTTTATCTAAAGTTGAAAGTATTTGCTTTACCTGATTTTAAAAATACTATAAACTCTTTATGAGTTGATTGTATAAACAGATTAAAAACCTGGCAGGAACCTCTTCTGATAAAAATACAAATAAAAGTAGGTAATTTGCTTGTAGAGCTTATTGATTATTTCAGCTAGATACTTAAGTCAACTTGACCAAAGCAAATACTTGTGTCACTAATAATTATATGGGCAGACTCTTTCAATTGTGCTGGACTACCCTGGGGAGTAATTGGCACAGTTGTTTGTTGGCCTATGGGGTAACCTGTACTTTCTGACTTTTCTCTGTTTCCTGTACCTCTAAAGGAAACACGACCTGACATGCCTGGAAACTTTGTCTACTGACTATGACCTTGTATAATTTGAGTTTGCTGGGCCTCCTTTGAAGAGGTGGCCTGACTCTGAGCAGATCCCCCTGATTTAAAAAAGAAAGCTAATTAGGCACTAAGAAAGGTCCCATTCTTTTGAGATTGAAAGCATTCCATTTGGTTTGTTCACATTCAAGTAGTCTGAAACTCTTAATAGTTCACAAAAAAAAAAGAAAGAAAAAAAGAAAGGAAGAACTAGTAAAGGCTTTGCCTTTATTTGGGTTATTATTAGAGTAAATAAATTTAAGTTCTATTTTTTTTAGTACATACTCAATTTTGGGGGGATAATCTAATCTATCTAGGATAGTTATCTTGATTGACATCAATTACTTTTTTAGTAAATGCATCAGTTTTTGGTTTTTTTAAATTTGAACTACAATGTGAATGATTCATTGATTAAATCAAGATCTCTAGCTTTCTTTTGCTTTGCATACTAAAATGTTACTTAGAAAAATTAGGTAAAATTCTCTGCCTCAAGGCAAGGAGATAGGAGAACCTTTAAAAAATTATTTTACAAAGCAGATCAACAACAAATAGTCTTTTAGTGTTAATATCTTCTTTTTCTTCTTCTTCTTTTTTATCAAAGGAACTTAACAGATATCATAGGAAGTATCTTGTTAAAATGTCCCTATGAGCATTGCAAAACGTCCCTATGAGCATTGCAAAATGTCCCTATGAGCATTTTAAAGGTAGAGAAACTTAGATACTGAGAATTTTTTGTTACATGAAGTAAATATTAGATACTTTCTGGGTCTAATCTTAGGAGAAAAACCGTTTGATTGTAAATGTTAGTCCCTTTTCCCAGGAGGTGACCTAATGAAATCTGATCAAAGGCTTCTATTTGACCAGTCAGCCTGCCCTTCCTCTACAGCCAGCCCTCTGTTTACTTCCAATTAAAACTGGTGTCAAGCCCTCCCTGGCCGATGACACAGATATTTCTGCACTTAATCTTCTGGCCTGAAATGGATGAGGCTGAAGTTTCTATTCTGTCCTTCTTGGCCTGTTTCCTTGATCAGCAATGGGCCCTGGTTCTAATTATCATGGAGGCCCTCCATCTTTATCCACACCAGAGATCCAGTGCCTAGAAAGGCGAGTATAGGAAGGCTTCTTTCTTCTCCACTTGATCCATTTTTTAACTTTCCATAAAATTTTATGAAAGTTGTGTGCCAACCCTATGGATTTCTATAACTTAGAATGGACTGAGTCTGAAATAAATCACTTGGAAAAGTAGACCTCTTGAAACTTTGGGGACAGAGACTGGCCTGCTTGTAGTTATAAAGAGGCACAGCCAGAATACAAACTCATGGTGGATTAGGTTAAGGTGGCAGTTACTTTAGACTACGGAAATTTGCCATATTAGACACTACATAAGTTACCACAGAAGGTAGGGGCTGCTGCACTCAATTTCAAAAGGTTCGTACTGTTAGCTGGTCAGACACAAACCTTGAATCCTGAAGAAGGGTAAGTCCTTCCTTTTCTTCATGTTGAACTGGTACAGACTTCAACTTGGCACACGTTCATTATACTTCTCTGTACTGTAGACCCTGCTCCTGCACTACATCAGTATGTGAGGCTTAGTTTTGCTCTCTCATGGGAAAAAAATTACTGCCCCTTTTTGACAAAAAAAAAAAAAAATGCTTCTTTTGGACCTACTCCCCTTCAACCTCCCTAGAGTTGTTATTATACAGCCTTCTTGCATTCAGCCTCTGGTATATGCATTTTCTGCTCCATATAAAGGCAACCGCTGGTGGAGAAGTGGAAGAGGGGAGGAGTTAAGTTCTAAATGGAAGTATTCAGACTGAAGAAAGAAGAAGAGAAGAAGCCTTTGGGATGGCCTAACAAGACAAAGTACCTAAAAGCAGTCTGACCTTTAACACTGAGAAAATTAACATCAGGCTCAACTTTATTATAAAAAATCTTGACCGTGGAACATTTTTCCTGACTTAAGTTGCAGAACAAAAGGAGCTGAGATTGGATCTGAGGTGGTGGTCATGTGAGCAGTAAGAGAGAAAAGAACAATCATGCCACCACATTTGGGGGTGGTTGACCTAACTTGCATTGCTTATATTACAGACTACTTTAAATATTTTTTAAAGTAAAAAATAATCTTAATGTTATCATTTGACGGAGAATGATAAAAAGTGAATTAATTCAATGCTTTCTTTCTTCAAAAATTTATATTTTTAATTTTTTAAAATCGTATTTTTTGCTCCATAAGACGCATCTAGTTTTTAGAGGAGGAAAACAGGAAAAAAAATATTCTGAACCAAATAGTGTAATAAAATATTTAATAAAATATAATAGAATAATATCTGAACCATGTAAAGTGAACAGCAGTCAACAGTGGCGTTAAGAACCATGATCACTGTCATTAACAAATGGAGAGACTTAAAGGTTTGAGTACTCTAGTTTTCTGGAAACTCCAAGAACTCATCATCGCTAGAGTCAGAATTTATGAAGCTCATTTGCTCACAATCACTGACGTCACTTTCTTCACTGTCTTCATATAAGATACCATCTTCACTTCCATCTAAGGCATTGCTAATGCCACATTTTTTGAATGACTGTACAAAGATCTCCTCCTTCACTGAGTCCCATGATGTTTTCACCCATTCACAAACTTGAGTGATGGTGGGCCTCTTCATTCATCCAGTAGATGGATCATGATTACCAGCAATCATCCATTTGTTCCACTCTTCTCTCATTAAGACCTTAAATCGCTTGTTGATGGAAACATCAAGAGGTTGCAACCAGCATTCACAGAAGCTCAGACAAGCCCAGCCGTTGAATGGAGAGTAATGTGCATGCACACTGCTGTCCCAGCTGTCTACTAGGAAACGCCGCCTACTACAAACTCTTCTCCAATCAGCGCGGGGATAACACAGCCAGCAACAGCGCTCACTCCTCGCTTGCAGCCTTCCCTCCTCCTCTGTAGGATCTCCTCCTTCTTGGCCGGGACCCGCTTCTCCACGCTGCCACCATGGAATTGTAAGTTTCCTGCCTGGACCCGCTCTCCTTCCATGCAGTCCCTGCTTTCTGATCTGGCTGCAGGCTTCCCCACGGCATCATTAAGGTCCCCAACGTGCACTCTTTTTTGCAGTATTCGCTCCATAAGACCCACACACTTTTCCCTCCACTTTTTTTTTTGGGGGGGGGGGGGAGTGCATCTTATGGAGCGAAAAAAAGGGACTTTTTCAATTTTTAAATTATAGTTGGCATATAATATTATATTGATTTCAGATGTACAACATACTGATTAGACATTCATATAACTTATGAAGTAATTACTCTGATGAGTCTAGTACCCATCTGACACCATACATAGTTATTACAATATTATTGACTATACTTCCTAGGCTGTAGTTTACATTCCTGTGATTGTTTTCATAAGTGGCAATTTGCACATCTTAATGCCTCCTCCTTTTTCACCTACCTCCCCTCCCCATCATCCCTTCCATCTGGCAACTATCAAAATGTTCTCTATGTCCATGGGTATGTTTCTGTTTTTTCATTTATTTTGTTTTGATTTGTTTTGTTTTGATTACACATATATTAATAAATTAAATCACATGGTATTTATCTTTACCTGACATTTCACTTAGCATCACACCCTCCAGGTTTATCCATGTTGTTGCAAATTGCAAGATTTTATAATTTTTATGACTGAGTAATATCCCATTGTATACATGTGCCACATCTTCTTTATCCAATCATCTATCAATGGACACTTAGTTTGCTTCCATAATTTAACTGTTGTAAATAATGCTTCAATAAACATAGGGATGCAGTATTAATGTAGATATTTTGAAATAGGCCATATATCTGTGGGCTTACTCTTTACTCTCTGAATCATTAGGAGCCAATTGATTTACTAGTTTGACTTGAAAAACAAACAAACTATGAAACAAAAGGAAAAGCAGAGATCTCTGTATTAGTCTTCTATGATTGTTACAACCAAATGTCACAGACTGGATAGCTTAAACAGAAATGTATTTTCCACACATCTAGAACCAAGATCAGGGTATTCACATATCAGTATCCTCTCTCCTTGGCTTGCAAATGTCTGCTCTTCCTTATTGTCCTCATGTGGCCTTCTGGGTACTTGCATCCGTGATGTGTGTGTCTCTCTCCCTCCCTCTCTATTTTTTTTTATAAAGGTACTAGACATATTAGATTAGGGCCCACTTATAGAGCCCCAATTAACCTTAATTATCTCCTTAAAGACTTTGTATTTAAATATAGTCACATTAGAGTTTAGGGCTTCAATGTGTTATTTTGGGGGACACAATTCAGTCTATAAGAACTCCTCACTCTCTTACTCTACACTATTGGATGACCTCTTTCTATGAATCTCAAACTCAGAGACATACCTGTACCTTGTTTCCCGAGTCTTACCATTTCATAACTAAAAGGAATCCTCTGATTCCTACTGATGACAACAGCCACGACTGTAGACAAATTCTGCATGATCCATAGTTAACCTTAAGGGAAACTCTGTAGCATTTGATCAGAACTGACTTGGGCTACACTGCAACAGTGGAATATTTCCATTCATGAAATTTGTAGGCCTCTAACATGACCAGTTAATACTTAAAATTTTACATAGAATACTTGTCAGTCAAAAGGGATTTTTTAAATTAGGATTCCTTCTCTCATTCTCTGGGAAAGAATTATATGGGGGATGGAGGCATGTGACCTTTAAATAGAAGTGACAAAATCTATTCTTGTAGAAAATGCTAGTATGATTATGTCTTATACCTCAGAAAATCAGTTTGAGAGATCATAAAAATCTATCTGGACATATTCAGAGTAGGTTTGGATGAAAGTAAGTACAAAGCTATATTTTATCATTTGGAAGGTGCTGAAAATGGAGATTGGTTTTAGACTATTATCTAGGAAAATAGGCTGATTTGTTGAAATTGTAACTCTTTGATGTGATTTATTAGTATCGCTTTAAATATGTAAAGCAAAAAATACATATGATAAAAAGTACTGAATGACATTTTTTGTTGTAAATGATAAAATTAATAGAGTTCTGAATAGAGGTAAAGATCCAGAGAAAGGTTAAAGATTTGTTTTTATGATGGATTGTTTGAGATTGATAGTGAATTGAAAGAATGGCAAAAATAGGTCTTCTGTCTGAAGCTAATCCTCCCTCACCTTCCTCAGGGCTGGTCCTCAAGAGAATGTGGAAACTTGGAAAGAGAGTGCTGTGGAGTTTAGCAAGATAAGAGTGGTCTTTTTAAAGAAGCCCTCGGACATCAAAGATGGTGACACGAGAGGAGAACGCCGATAACTGGCTGGGAAGGGCCTTGTGAACAGAGGGGAATCCACAGGGGAAACCCTGAGAAGCAACCTCAACGAAGAGAACCACACAACGCAGAACAACACACAAAGGTTAGAGAAAAAAGGGGAGAGCGGGAGAGCGAAGGGGAAGCAGCAGTTCGAGGACAGAGACTCGGAGCGCGGCCCGGGGCTGGCAAAAACAAAGGGGGATTGGGGGACTACGGTCACAGTGGAGCTGGATCGAGGGCGGGCTGGAAGCCGAGACCTAGGGAGCGTGGAAGCCCCACAAGACTGTGGACAATTTAACATCCGAACTCAAGGGACAGCACACAGTGCCCTAATCAGATCACAGAGCCTAAAG
>PVKE010047940.1:0-11754 GCA_004027555.1 Craseonycteris thonglongyai | reverse complement strand
AAAAAAAAAAAAAAAAAAAAAAAAAAAAAAAAAAAAAAAAAAAAAAAAAAAAAAAAAAAAAAAAAAAAAAAAAAAAAAAAAAAAAAAAAAAAAAAAGAGAGAGAGAGAAAGAAAGAAAAGAAAAAGAAACAAGTCTGTTTAAGAGAGAAAGCTTCCAACTTTCTAATTTATATTAAGAGAGAAGAAATGCCCAGATTTAAACACTGTAGACTACATCTTGATCTGACCATGTTGGGGCTGTGCCCAACCCAGAACAATTGTCACTGTTAATTATGCATTTGAGTATTAGGCCCAGCAAATTTGTAATTTCAGACCATGTGGCCTCTGCTATCTAATATGTTTCCAGTCTGTCCCTTGGCTATTTGCTAGCAGAATAAACTATATCCTTGATGAGACTGGCATTTGAGAAGAAATGCATCTGAGAGGACTGGCAGAAGAGGAGGGGTAGGAGTGCTCCCTTGATAAGTTGTAACAACCATATGTCAGCTCTGATTCTCTGGGCTAGGCTGATTGGGGAAAAGACAGGTGCAGATCAAAGTTAAAAACACTCATTTTGAACAAATTTGTCCAAAGTTTGTCTTAATTTCCACAAGATACTAAACCAGTGGCTTTGAATTGGCCCCCAGAGAGTGGCATTTCTGTTGTGTGTCACTGACATGTGTGCTGTGTAGTGAAGCAAAAAGAACCACAGTGGGGCTTCAGAATCTCAGCACACGAGTCCTGCCTCTGATCCTGATATTAGCTGTTGGACTTCAGAGAAATTGCTTAACCATATGGTCTCAGTTTCCTGGTATATGAAAGTGGAAAAAATAATACCTATCTTTCACATATAGCCCACAGGATTGTCTTTATTAAAAAAGAAAACATGAAAGCAGTTAGTATATTATAATATTCTGAAAGAAAAGCACTTAGATTTGAAAAATTGGTCCTAATTATCAAAGCCAACTCCTCTATCCATTTAGGAACTAGAACTTATACTCTTTTACTTAAACTGCAGCAATGCTTCTTAGTCAGTTCGGGTTGCTATAGCACAAACAACAGAAATTTGTTTCTCACAGTCTGGAAGATGGAAAGTTCAAGAGCAAGATGCTGGCAGGCAGATTTAGTTCTGGTGAGAACCCTCCTCCTGGTTCACAGAGGGATGCCTTCTTGGTATATCCTCATCTGGCAGAGAGATCATTTTTCTCAAGTCTTTTCTTATAAGAGCACTAATGCCATTCATAGGGGCTCTACTTTCCTGACTTAATTACCTCCCGAAGGTCCCACCTCCAAATCCATATATTTTCTTAAAACATTATGAGATTTTTTTTGCAATTTTTTGTTTAGCTCACTGGCTATCATCAGTATTAGTATATTTTATATTTGTCCTAAGATAGTTCTTCTTCCAATGTGGCCCGGGGAAGCCAAACGGTTAGACAGCTCTGATTTAGACTAAGCCTTTTATATAATTGGTGCTCATCTATGGTCTGAATGTTTGTGCCTTTACTCCCCTCCTCAAATTCATGTGTTGAACTCCTACTCCCAAAAGTGATAGTATTATTAGGTGGGGTCTTTGAGGGATGATTAGGTGGTGAAGGCGGAACCTTCATGAGTGGGATGATGGGATTACCCTTTTGAGTGCTGCTTATAAAAGAGATCCCATAGCGCTCCATTCCCTTTCTACCATGTGAGGACATAACCAGAACATGCTGGCTATGAACCAGGAAGAGGGCTTTCACCAGAGTGTGACCATGCCAGTGTCTTGATCTTAGACTTCCAGCCTCCAGAGCTGTGAGACAAAAATTTCTGTTGTTCATAAACCACCCAATCTGTGGTATTTTGTTACAGCAGCAGCTCAAATGAACTAAGACTTCATAGTGATTATTGTAATTTCTTTTTTTTTTGCAACTTATTACCACCATACATTTTAAATTTCTTTCAAAATTGTTTTTATATGTTTGACTTTTGATGCATAAGGAGACCAAGTCTCCTCTATGGAATCAGAAGATGACTGCTGTATTGGTAAGCTGACCAGATGTACTATTTTGAATGAGACAGAAAACAATGGTACTGTCCCATTTCAAAGGATATGTATGGTCAGCCTAGTCTCACTGGGCTAAATTCAAGGTGTCAATAGACTGACCACATGTACCATTTGAAACAAGACAGTACCATTTTCTGTCCTATTTAAAATGGTATATCTGGTCAGCCTGTGTATTGGCTAATTCTAATGTGTTATTCTTTATGCTTATAGTAATGTTGAGTAGCATTGTTTGTTTAGTGGCTGATTCTTTATAATTCCTGTTTTTGTTTTTGATTTCTTCCTAACGAGTCCCAGATATGTCAGTATATTATAAATCTCAAGGAAATTAACCACTTGGATGTGCTTTGGAATTAGCTTTTGGTGAAACCATAAAAAATCTGGATTCTTTTGTGATCTCCTTCCTGAAACACAGATGTGTTAGAATGGGGACTGTGGGTAGAAGCAATTAGACTTAAGAATGGAGGAGAGTGAGTTGGCATAAGAGTAAGCCAGGTCAGGGGTTGGTCCTAGCATGAAAACACACACACACACACACACACACACACACACACACACACACACAGAACTGAGAGTCTGGTGCCCAGGTTGATATGCCACCTCAAGGCAGAGCAAAGGGGACCACTGCCTGGAAGGCAGGAGACTACTGATGGCCAATGGCAAGATGAGGGAGGAGAGCTAAGACACAGGAACTGATAGAGGAGAGGGCACAGAGCAGTGATGGAGAGACAAACTTGCCCTCAGTGAGTTTCTGAGATAACTACACTTATTGAGTCTACTTTGGCCAGACTGTCTGATAGGAAGCTAAAAGACCCATTCTGTGTCCCCCAAGTGCTCACAGGCTGACGTGCACAACATCATCTTATTAAAAACCAAATAAACTTGGTTTAATTTCAGGAAAGATAAAGATGATGGAAAGTGATTACCGTAAGGTTAGGGGACAATAGAAAAGTTGGTTGCATGACAAAGAAAAGACTTGAGGAGGTAAAGTGTCTCCTGGAAAATAAAGAATTGTCCTTTTTTTTTCATTATATTAGTATTTATCAAAGCCTTCATCAGTACAACTAGTGCTTCACTGTCAATAAGGGAATTTTTTTCCTTTTTTCTTTTGGCTTACATCAGCATAGGGTCCTGGATGATGAAGTAGGAAAGCTGAAGCCAGTTAGATAGGCACATTATTTTCCAAAGTGTCTGAAAACTTTTATACAGGAGATTTGAATGTAGGCAAACATTATAAATGCTATTCTTATCTTCTATGCCCTCCTCCCCCCGCCCCCCTCTTTTCCCTGTGACTCCTTGGAGAAGTTTGCGTGATATTCTGTTTGATGTAAAATCAGAATGTGCCCCAAGTAAATCAACAACAGCTGTTTTATACAGCAGATCATGTCCCAAAATATCATTATGAAGCAGAAAAAGAATTGCTTGGAAGCTTCTGATTTCTAATTACTGATGGAACCTAGCCTAGCATCTGGACATGGTGGCCACGTAGAGAGAGTTTGAGTTGATGGAGAGATGGAGGCCTGTTTACCAGATCAGTGAGCTGGGGGGAAAATGTCAGTGTGATAGTAGGGTTAGAGATGCTAGCAAACAAAGGACGTAGCTATATTTGAAAGAGTCATGCTTCTATTGGTTAAAGCTTTTACTCAGAATCTTAGAGATTTCTCTAAATGGACCCTAAAAGCAGGTTAATGCCAGTTTATTCCCCTCAGACACACTTACACTGTGTTCTAAAAAATATTCAGTATCTTTCTCCTTTCAAAAGTTTGGAATATAATATGATGGGTTCATTGTGCTATGCAATATGGCCAGAAAAGTTCTCATTCTATGACCTACAGATTAATTGAGGCTCAGGATCGAACCAGCTCACCTTCAGTCTTTTGCATTGCCTCCCATTGGTTGGGATTCCTTTGGTGACACCTGTGGCACTGCCTGCTCTGTGGATACCAGGCCTCAGAGGAAAGGTTAGGCATTTCTCCTTCACCTCCTAACAGCTGCTTCTTTGAACAATGTGTTTCCCTTCCACAGTGCTGCCAAATGCAGGCCTTACCTGTAGAAACTATTCCATTGACTTGCAGGACAACATTTTTAGACTTCAGGTGGCACATACATATCTCAGGAGCTCATAGTAGGTCCAGGGAGCCACCCTTCTGCCTTGCTTTGCAGGCTTGCTGAAGAGCATAGTTATTTTAGGTGACTGAACGAGTACTAACTCTCACATCTAACAGCTTTCTACTTGCCCTGATAGGCTTGTCCATCGGGCACAATATGAGTCCTTGTGCTACCTAATGCCCATTAGGATGGCCACTTATTAAAGACAACAACAACAACAACAACAACAAACCCAGAAAATAGCAAGAGTCAATAAGATGTAGAAAAATTAGACCACTTGTGCACTGTTGGTGGCTGTGTCAAATGGCGCAGTTACTATGAAAAACAATATGGTCATTTCTCAAAAACTTAAAAATAGAATTACTCTATGATCCAGTAATTTCACTTCTGTATATATACCCAGAAGAGAAGAAATCAGGGTCTTAAAGAGATATCTGTACACCCATGTTTATAAGAGAGTTATTCACAATAGCCAAAAACTGGAAGCAACTGAAATATCCATCAACTAATGAATAAATAAAATGGGATATTTATGCACAATGGAATATTATTCATCCTTAAGAACTACAAAAATTCTAATTATGTTGAAAACTAATGATGTGCAACTAGGGACACCCCCCCCACACACACACACACATACTTCTCTCTGTCTCTCTGTCAAAAAAAAAGAAAAGAAAAGAATTAAGGAAATTCTGACATATACTACAGTGTAGATGAAAGTTGAGAACATTTAGTAAAATAAGCCAGTCATAGAAAGGACCAGTACTGTATGATTCCACTTATATGAGGTACTTAGAGTAGTGAAATGTATAGAAACAGAAAGTAGGATGGTGGCTGCCAGGGACTAGGATAGGAGGAAATAGGGAATGCTTGTTTAATGGGTATCAAGCTTCTTTTGCAACATGAGTAGAGTTCTGGAGATCGGTTGTACAACCATGTGAATATGTAACAGTATTGAGGTATACACTTAACAGTAATTAAGGAGGTAAATTTTATGTTGTGTATAATTTACCACAACTAGAAATAAAAAAGATTTTTGAAAAATGTATTCCCGTGACCAGTCTCAGTATCTTAAGAAACTACTAGATTTGACCTCCTGCCCCAGATTCCCTGTGACATCATCACACCTGCTGTGTTGGATTGACAACTGTTGGCCATAGCTAGCCCACCCTTCCCACACATACTTCCAGCCTGAGGGCAGTCCCTCCCAAGTGCCCACCCTGGAGAAGGGGTTTTGGTTTTATCTCCATTGGTCATATATGAGGACTGTCTGGAAAGTATACAGCCATGTAATATGAAAAACAGAGACACTTATGGCTGGCATTCTTCTGGATAGCCTTTGTATACCCCAAAGGAGTCACTGAGAAACATCAGTTTTTATCACTGGTAACAAAATTTTGCCTGATGCAAGTAAAAATGTGGGTCCAGAAATTCCCTTGTCTGGCTTGTGTTTGGCTACTGCTTTGGTGCCCTTTACTTTGAAGTGCTTGGTGGTGGTGCCTGAAACACTTGCTGGTTTCAGACTTCTCTCACTATTATAAAAAATATATCTGAATATGAATTCACTCGTTTATTTTAGAACATTTACTTTAAAACATACATTTAAAAATCTTGCAAATACCATTCCAGAACGCCTTCCAGATAGGTCTGAATCATACTCACCCTTTAAGGCACAGCTCAAAAGCCAAATGATCATCTGAGTCAGAAGGGATCAATAACTTCCTATTTCGAGTTTCCATAGCACTTTATTTGAAACTCTCTTAAGACATTCATACTTCTTATCCTAGATTATGGTTATTGATACATATCTATAGTAGGGCAGGGCAAGATGTCAATCATGGTCCACTGGTGGACCACCAAAAAATTTTGGGGTGACCCCCTGAATTAAGAAAATAGTGTCACAACAGGCAGGACAGTATGCCAGGGCCTAGCAACTAGGCAGCTAAACGTGACAGAAACACATTTTTCTCACACATGCATGCTGCATCAGTACTTCACAATCAAGGTGGCTGTATGTACTTGAGCAAGTGAAAATAACTAGTGGACTCCAAGACTGGAGAAAATTAGAAGGATCCCTTGCCCTGGAAAAGTCTGCCTAGGCCTGTGTGTAGGCTATTGTATTGCTGTGTCTCCCACAGTGCCTGTGCATGAAGTATGCTTAATATGTGTCTGCTGAATAGAAAAATGCAGAACTCCTTGAAAAGGTTCTGTTAAATCTGCAAAAACAAATTGCAAATGGCAAAATCTCTGGCCCCATAGCTCCTAGGCAGTACAGATATCTTTGGACAAGGGTAATGGGCCCCTTTCTGGTTCTTCCCAGATTATCCTCCCCAGGCAGCTGTGGCTCACAGGGATCCTGACTATGAGTGTGAAGTTGTTAATGAGATAAATACAAAGTGATTTTGACCACTCACCCAAGCCACCATGGAATCTAATTAACAAGTGTGTTCCTGACCAACAAGTGAGAATAGCAGTTCACTTGTGTGCTAATATTGCCAGGGAGACCGTTAGGAGGAATAAGGAGCGTCATTGAGGGGCAAAAATGCTGTTTTATGGAGCATAGGTAGGAGATTTGTTTGAACTGGGAGATCCTGACTTGACTATTTCAAGTGAACAAAAACGGAGTCTGCAGCTTTCTAAACGCACTTGTCTTCTGCTCTTGTCTTCCAACACATGCTAAAGGTCAGAGAAAGGACAAAGTATAAATGAAGTTAAAAATATATATTACTGGTGCTGCCAATTTTCCCTTGAGGCTAATTTCTGTTCTGAATCGTTTTGAGAGAAGGCAAATGAAAATCAATGGGAACAGCATTCAAGTTGCTTTTGCTCTGGGAACGAGATCTTGACAAACCCTTCACGAGACACTCCACTGAGCAAAGCCCTCTTGCTCTTCAGCCCTCATATTGAACAGGATTATGTTCCCCTGAACAGTGAGAACCAGCCACCTACCTCCACTTTCACCTAGATTCTAAATTTACTTTTCTGCTTACCAAAAACAATGAATATGGAAAACACATTGTTCATGCCTTCTGGTTTACCGTATTTACTGTGTAATCATCTTTCACAGCCAGAGAGTATGTCGATGAATTCCTCAAAATGGCAACTCATAAGGCCCCTTCTGTGTGGCATATATGTTCCCGCCTTTATTCATCAACTGCATTGTGCTTATATATGCACAATTTTCATCATTATTCAATATTTATTCAAGTGCCAACAATAAGCAAAGTACAAAACATGCACTTAGGTAACATTTATGCCCATAGAAACATGTGTGGTGAAAGTAGAGCAAAATGATCGATAAAGAAACGCAGTACTTAGAGGAGGAGGGCGAGTGCCTGGGTCCACGCTAGTTTCCGTTCCCTGGAGGAACCTGGCACAAGCCTTGTTGTCTCAGGATCTCCTCAGCTCCCCACCCCAGCAGCCCAGCCGTGCTTTTGCTCTCACATCAGATGTGCTTGCAGACTTGAGAACTGGCTCTAGCTCTTCTGAATTTCTTAACCATATGTTTAAATCCTTTATTTTGAAAGGAGTTTGGGTTGTTCTACCAGAGATATTGACTCTTATCCAAAACTTATAGTAAGTGCTTCCCGCTTTGGGAGTAGACACAATGATGTTCAGAGAAAGCCAATGTCACCTGAATATAAAGTGACTGTATGATAGTCACTGAGCTGAAAAAGTATGTTCAGTTATGGCCCAGAATCTAACATGCGTAAGGTGATTAAATGGGTTTTGGGGCTATCCCTATGGAACATACAGAGACCAGAATTATGCAGGAACTTCCATTTCTCCTTTTTAAATCCCTTTCCCCTTAGAATTTGATCTGATTCATGAAAGTGAAACAGTCATCCTGGAATCCTCCATTGATGTGTCTTTTAAGTAACATTTACTGAGCTTTTTCTATGTGCAGATATGCTTCTCCAGAGAAATAGGTATATGTGTGGATGGATGGTTGGATGGATGGATGATAGATAGACAGATAGATAAATAGATAGATTATAGATATATATACATATACACACACTCATGCATACATATATACACACATACACAGATTTGTTATGAGAAATTGGTTCACATGATTATGGAGGCTGGAAAGTCCCATGATTTGTTGTATGCAAACTGAAGACCCAGGAAAACCAGTGGTGTAAATTTGAGCCTGAATTCAAAGGTCTGAGAACCAGGAGCCCCTAATAGTGTAAGCCTCAGTCTGATAAAAATGCTATCTCACCAGGAAGAGTGAATTCAACTTTCTTCTGCCCTTTTTTTTTTCTACTCAGGCCTTCCATGGGTTGGTTGGTGGCCACCCACACTGGGGAGGGCACTCTGCTTTACTCAGTCCACCAATTAAAATGCTATAATCTATTCTAGAAATACCTTCATAGCCACACCCAGAAATAATGTTTAACCAGACATCTGGGCAGCTTGTGGCCCCATCAAGTTAACTATCACAGTAGATCTCGGTGCTGGGTACAGATGAATAAGAGCTGGGCGCACCCTCAATGTGCAAAACTGCTAGAACTGCTCCTACCTTACAGAGTCTGCAGGGGTTTCTACCATCCAGATCTTGCTTGCTTCTTTACCACTACTTCTACCTCCCCTCTCCAGGCGTGATGGACCAGCTTGGAGTTACCCGAGTGAGCTGCATTCTCCCAAGCCTCTGAGACCAGGCACAAGCTGTTTCCTCTAAAGGGAGCAGCTTCCTTGCATTTGTGTCCCTAACACATGCGTATTCTTCACATAAGTCCAGAGCTACCTCTTCTATAAAACGTTCCTCCATGTCTGTGGTCAGATTTAGATGCCCCTGCTCCCGTGCTCCCACAACACTGCATACATAGTCTCATAAGCTTGCTAAGAAATGTGTCTCACCACAAATCTATATGCTCTTTGAGGGCAGAGACCATATTTTTATTTCTCCATCCCCATTACCTTTCCCCACGGCTGGTAGGTGCTCAACCAGTATTTGATGACCAAATAGACAAACAAATAATTAAATATAGAAAATGATGAACACCCTTATAGTAGTGGCTGTCACTACTCATGTGCTATGAAGCATTGTGCTTTCTATATTCATTATGCCACTGTTATTTCCCTTATGTTATTGATGAGGAAACTAAGCATGAGCCGCTTAGTCAACTTACCTGATTTGACAGGAAAGTGGTGGAGTCACATTGGAATGCTGGCCTGTCTGGCTGCCCTCCACTGCCGCACGGTGCTGTCCTCATGGAGCCTGTGCCGACCCAGGAAAGCAAGTCTGTAATTTAGAACGTGACAGCTCTTTCTAAAAGCTGTAATCAAGCCCATGTGTGCTATGGTAAGCTTATTGCCCATTATCTCTGAGTCTGACCTATCACCTCCTATGAGGGTTTTAGGAGGAAACAAAACCCTAGAGCAGAGCAAGCAGAGAGCAGGCAGTACCTCCTCTTCAGAAGTTAGATCACCATGCAGCATGCAGTGTTTAATTGATGCCTGATCAAATTGACATCTCATTTGAGTGTGGAAATTAAAGTTCTCTACAGTGAACTCTGAGGGATTTTGTCAACAGGAGATAATTCTCTTCCAAGATAATGACTAAATTTAATCTCGCATAAACCCAGTAATAGGCAATTCTCCTGACCACCGTTGAGCTGCTGAGCTGGTGTGGGAGTGGTGAGGAGCTGTGTGTCTACAGGAGTCCTGAAGGGTGGTATGTGAGGGTAGTCTGAGCAGAAAACAGGCCGTTTCCAAGGAAAAGAAGAACCAAGTCAGAGACCTGGGTAGGCCTCTCAGTGCACAAGTAGTTCAGTAAGAAGTCCCAACAAAGATGTAATCTGAAGTCTTAGAGGTGTTTTTGGATGTATTCATTTTATTTTCTTCTACCTTTATCTATCTGTCTGCCTGGCTATCATCTATTTATTTATTTATTTTTAATGCTTATGCTCTTCTTCCTCAACGGTGCTGCCTCTAGGAATTGGTTTCTCCTCCTCAGGACAAAATAGAAGATATTATCTCCCTCACCTCGTATCCCAACCTAGAAACACTTGAGCCAAACATTTCCTGTCCATGATGGATTATGTGCAGAAGAACTAGCCAACGACTGAGTTCCTAGATCCTTCTTTAAATTGACATATATATATATATATATATATATATATATATATATATATATATATATATATCCTCTTATTTGGATTCTTTTAGAACCTGGTTTTGAATGGATTTGTTTTCTTTCTCTCCTCCACCACTAAATCAGGATCCCCAAGACCCATAAAGACCCCTTTCTTGCGTCTTGGGCCATATGGAAGGTAGGACTGATGATAGGCCCCAGCCAGTGGCACGTCTGCGTGGGTCCTAGAAAGTGTGGTGGGTGGGAATGGGGATTGCTGTCTTTCTGTTGTTTAGGGCTTTTTGCCTGTGAGGGTCCATTAAGTTAGCTTTACTCAACATTTTATTGCAAAGTTTTGTTTTCAATTTCTTTAACTCCTCTCTCAGTCAGACCTGGTCCTCTAAGGACATTCAAGGTGAAGCAAACAGGCAGAGTGCTTGTGGTCAGTTCTGGTGGTTACTGGTGATCTGTGGTTTGTCTCTGCAGCTGAGAATGCTCATGGTCCTGTTACCACCGCACACAGTTGATAGAGGCTGGATGGAGCTTTTGGCTGCCAAGGCCTGGCCCCAGAATTGCTCCACACTTGGGACTAAAGAAAAGATGCTGCATTTATACAGACTGGAAGCCACTACCACCTGCATCACTAAGAGGAGGATTATACAAAAATAGACAGCAGGGACATCCAGATGGACATGCTTCACCAAACCTTTATTGGCTGACCACGATCACCTTTCTCTGACCTTTGGAAATTACATAGTGCTGTATTCTCTTGCCTTCGAGTCTGAAAGCGAAGGGAGGATGGCTGGGAAACATAGTCACTGGGTAGCTTTCTTTTTTTCCCCTTCTAATCAATTACACAATCCAAGAATAGGCTAAAATGGTTTGGGCTCCAAGAACTTACAGTATTAAAGGGCAAAATGTAAACACAGAGATAGTAATTACGAACAATAGAAAGGAGTCTAAAATGACTGCAGAATTGTGTGCAGCTTTCTGGAGAGCAGAAGGAGCCTTGAGGGCTGTGGTAAGTAGCCAAGAAAGGCTTGAAGAGAAAGTAACTAAAGCTGGGTCTCAGAGAAGGTGCCAGATTTGAGTGTGTATGTGATGGGGGTGGGGACATTCTAGAATCCAAGACCAAAGGGGAGGCTACAGTAAGTTTCGATTCAATTTTAAAGAAAAGCAGTGCAAATTGAAGCCAGGAAAAAATAGGCTCTCAGGGTATTTAACTCTGGACTGAGTTCCTGAGGCCACACTTGTTCAAGGAAAATCAAGGTGACTCTTTCAACATGACCAGGATCCACTAGGTGACCCCTCAAGGTCACTGAGCTGCCATGGTGCCAGAATGCTGTGGTATATATGTGCATTCATAGGCTCAAGTCATGTCTCTCTGAAGCACGTGGCATTTGCTGCCACTGGTAAGCCCTTTGAAGCTTGCCAAAACACAGGTGCACTTTTGTTTTGATAACAAACTAGGAGAGATGCTGGTGGGGCTTTTTAAATGGTGAGGCTAGGCTGTGGTTGCTACTGCATCCGCTCAGAGCCTTCA
>PVKE010047939.1:0-11754 GCA_004027555.1 Craseonycteris thonglongyai | reverse complement strand
CGAGGACCGAGGATCGAATCCCGGCTCCGGCCCAGGCAGGACCCACATGCTGAACTGGGGAGTTCCCACAGTTCGGTTCTCTAGCTGTCTCTGTCTCTGTCTCTCTCTCTATCTGTCAAAAGTAAAATAAAAATAAATATGCACTGAAGATAAAATAATTACTCTCTATAAATATAAAAAGATATAAAAAAAAAAAAATCCCAACTTCATAAATAGTCCTCACACAGAGAACCCTTCATTAACCTTGATCCTCTTTGGGGCCTCTGTGTGAATCCCTTTCTGGCATTGCCTTTTTTTAAGTACAGCCAGGAGAATCATAGCCACCATCCCTCCTGGAGTTTTCCTGTGGCTAGCTCCTTTTAGTGATGGATAAAACTGGAACGGTGGGTTTTTAACAAATTTGTTCTATAGGACATTAATCCCTCAAGATATTTCAATATAGACTATTCCCCATTTCAATAATTTAGGGAAAAGCTGCATACATTAGTTTGTCTTGGATATTGCACTGTATATTAGAAAATTGAAAGGCTCTCATGTACTGCAATAAAAATAAAATAACCTCTTAAACTGTTTAACCCACCATTTATTTTTTCTGTAGGGACCACTCAGTCTTTTGTATGTTTATTGGTTTGATAACTTTTGGGATTTGGGGTTTTTGTATGTGTCTTTGTGTTTGTTTGTTTTTGATTGTGTCTAATAACTATGAGCAATCTACCCTTTTGGAAATTCTGCTATAAACATATTCATTTGGGGAAGCCGGGATGGCTCAGTGGGTTAAGCGCTCACTTTGCAGCACTGGGGACCGAGGATCAAATCCCGGCCCTGGCCCATGCGGAACCATATGCTGAACCGGGGAGTTCCCCCAGTTCAGTTATCTCTCTGTCTCTGTCTCTGTCTCTGTCTCTGTATCTCTCTCTCTCTCTCTGTCAAAATATAAATAAATAAAACTTAAAAAGAAAACACATATTCATTTGAAGATTTAAACTTGTTTAGCAAAAATATCAACAGAAAAGCTTATGGTAAAATCTTTCATTGCAGGTTATTATTTGACATATTAATATTTTCTACTATACTATGTCTGTAACACATTTGCCTGGATTTTTCTGAAGAGGCAATGTGTGGGAGAAGTTAGCCAAAACAATAGTACTTAACTCCAAGTAATACCAAGATAACGTGTGTGGTGGGGCCTAGCACAGTGTCTGGTCTCTATTAAGAAACAGGTAATAAAGGTAGAAATGGAGTTTGAATGGTTAGTGGCTTCTTAAATTCCACTTTCTATGAGGTATAATGCTCCCTCCAAGAGCAATGGCAGGAGAGATTACTCTAGTCCAGTGCCTGAGCAGGTGACAATTGACTCTTAGTGATACATTAACTTTGGATACCTAGTTGGTCCACCAGAGTTAGTTCCATAAGGACTATGCTTCTGTATTATTCCCTCTGTTGTTTATCTCATCTTCATTCAAGATTTTAAAACCTGGATCTTGTACCCTAGTTGACCAAGAACTGAAAGTCTCCACCTTATAAATTATAATCAGTTTTCCAATGGCTGGAGCCCAAGTAATGGCTACCAATGGCTACCATGATGACAAAATTTCTCTAAAAAGGGTACTTCTATTGGCCTTACATCTTACTGTCTGTTTTCCCAATATGGAATTTGGGACTCACCAGCTACTGGGTATTAACTCATATTTCACATGCTCCTTAATTTATGAACAGAACTCCTCCTTCAAATAAACGTCTTCATGTGTCTACCTTAACTTATGCTCTGATCCCTGAACCTGTCCAGGTAGAGTGGTCTAGAGTTCTAATCCGGCCTTTTCCCTCAAGTGTCTAATGCCCAAGTAATAAATAAAAAATGACAATGGAAGAACCAGCAGTACCAAGAAGCTGATACAGTTTAATATATTTTATTTTTATTTATTTTTTATTTATTTTTGACGAGAGAGAGAGAGAGATACAGAGACAGAGAGAAAACTGAACTGGGGGCACTCCCCAGGTCAGCACATGGGTCCCCACGGGCTGGGGCCAGGATTCGATGCTCAGTCTCCGGTGCTGCAAAGTGAGCACTTAACCACTGAGCCATCTCGGCTTCCCCTGATACAGTTTAAATAGTTGTTATAGAGGAGTTTAGGCAAAACATAAATTCAACAAATGGTCTATTGAGTTCTGTTTTACCATAGTAAGGAGTCAGTTTTAACAACTCAGTCTCTCTTTATTATTCACTCACTCAAATAAATATACATTTCCATAGACAGACAACTAGTCCACGCACAGACACATTTTAAATGTGTGCCTTCCTAATGGCTAGAACCCTAATTTCACTGAGCTTTAACAATGCCCGATACAATCTAGAAAAGGCTAAAATAAAGTTATTTCACCCAATGATTGTGGTTGTTCGTGCATAGATGTATTATACTACAGAAGATTTTGCAAATATAAAAATTTCTGATGTATTTTAAAGTATCTTCTTTATTCTTTTAAATACACACAGTAAATGCAATGGATGAACAAACACAGCCTATGGTTTCCAACCAACTCTTAAATAGTTGGTCCCTTCTGATTTTAACTCTTCACGTCTATTAAGTCTGCAGTAATTAGGACCCTGATTTTTACCAATCAGAATCATTCTCCCACTACCACTGCCAAATGTCATTTTGTGCAATTAATCCATAATTGCCCTCCCTAAGGCATATCAAAACACTACTCTGGAAAGCTGGTTATATCTTTTATCCTCTATCATTTATTTCCATTTCTAGTATTTTTTCTAAAGTTTGAGTCTTTCACCTAAGAAAGAAAACACACACTAACGGAAAGGTAAAGGTCACAAATCGGCATTTCTTCTTAAAATATCTCCATTTAAATGCAAATTTTGGCCTTTATTCTTAACCTTTAAACAGTCATTTCATAGAAATGCAAAAAGTAAAAGTAAATTTTGTTTTAATATCTATAGAGTAGCACTCTCAAGTGTTACTTAGCCTCATTTATGCTGTAGAAGCTCTACATTTTTAGGGTTTCACAGATTTATTTAGGGATAAGGAGTATTTTCTCAGAAAATTCAGTTTTTAAAAAATTAAATTTGTATAGACTGTTCAAAATCCAAGTAATAGAACCATATCATAACTTGAATCACTAGAATTGCCATATTTTTTAAATTTATACTATTTTTATTCAGCTTATGCAAGTTAAAAGTTATGGTATTCATTAGTAGCAAATAACTTAAAATAGACTTACTTATTGTTGAAACCAATTTAAATATACTTGTATAAAAATAAAAGTGTAAAGCAGATAACAATTTTACTGGCATTTCAAAATGTAATAATTGAAAACACAATAAAATATTATTTAATAATGAGGTGACAGTTTTTTCTTAGTGACTAACTTAAAAGTAAAATCAAAATGATTAAAGGTTTAAAAGAAAACAAAAGCTATTTAGAGAGTACTAGAAGTTTTAAAGCATTAAATTAACTTAGAACTTCAAGATTATTCATAGAATTAACTTTCTTATGACATGAAATTGAATACGGAAATCATATGGACAGATTTGAATGTATCAAACTGTTGATTTTTCAATGTCCTGTAAGACAATGTAAGAGCCATTTTGTGCCTCCAACATACCCTTCCACCTGCCTGTGATAGTCCTCAGCCAAGGCAGGGTTCCTCTTAAGTTTTCTTTCTCAGAAATTTCTCCCAAGTCCTGGCAGATACCTTAGCCCCCAGGATAGCTTAGAAGTATGAGGGAGCTAATACCCCTTCTCCTGTACACCTTCACAAAAGGGGGTGGGGAGATGGTGATTAATGCTTGACCTCAGCTCCTTCAGAGCTATGCTGCCCAATCCAGTAGTCACTAGCAAGCCATACATGGCTTTCTTTCTTTTTCTTTTTTCTTTTTTTGACAGACAGAGAGACAGACAGAGAGAAGGGGGAAGGCCTAGAGCAGTCTCCATAGTTGACAACATTAATTTTCCATATAGTTTCACTCCACAGTTGGGCGCGGGGCTGTGCAGGGCAGGAACTGGGCTGGGAGCCTCCTGCATAGGCCCTGGCAAGAACTGAACTGGGGGCACACTCCAGTTCAGCACATGGGTCCGCATGGGCCAGGCCTGGGATTCAATCCTCGGGCTCCAGGGCTGCAAAGTGAGCGATTAACCCACTAAGCCATCCCAGCTTCCCCCACGGCTACTAACATTGAGAAATTCAGTCCTTCAGTCACACTAGCCACATTTCAAGTACTGAATAGTAACATGTGGCTATCACAGAGGACAACGTGAATATAGAATATTTTCATCATTAGAGAATCCTACTTGGGCAGTGTTGGTAAGAGGGATACTTCTGAGGCTATCTATGTGCTTTGTTCTCTAGAAACTCCCACCAAGATTGAGCCTCAGTTGCCCACAGCGGTAACCAGCACAAGAACACACTCTTTATCAGATTTTGCTGTGTTCTCTAACTCACTTCCTGCTTCTTATTTCTACTTCCCAGGGATCACAACCAAATAAACTACTTGCACTCAAATCCTTGTCTCAGGCAGGCTCTGCTCTGTGGGGAACCCCAAATGAGAAAAGTAACATGCATTTTTGACATTACTTTGGTTAGAAGAATACTATGACTAACCGAGATGCGGAGGGGAATAAGATAATTATGTTAATTAAATTACATACATTTATAATTCTCATTCTTATCTCCCTGGGCTTCATTCCTGTACTATCTGGTCATCACTGAATTGAACAGACTGGGGAGGGAGCAAGACTATGACAGGGGTCAACCAGACAGGTCAACATATTGTATTTAAAAAAAAAAGATGGTTAAACAATGAGAGGTGTGAGGAAAAAGGAGGTAGAGAAGATGGGAGAAGAACAGGTACCCATATGTGTGAAACGCTGGAAAGTTATTTAAATGGGAGTAATAGTAGGTCTAGATCTGTATCTTCTCTTCTGAGGCCTCCCTATTGCCCCACATAAAGACCTTTAGAAAAGACCCACATTCACTTTTTAAGGCTTTTTGGGGTTAGACTTCTACAACTTTCAGTTGCAACATAGGTCTCAAAGTGACCCAACACAGTCAGGGAGTCAGGGTGTGTCCTCAAGAATAAAAATATTGGGGAAGCCGGGATGGCTCAGTGGGTTAGGCGCTTACTTTGCAGCGCCGGGGACTGAGGATTGAATCCCGGCCCCGGCCCGTGAGGAACCATATGCTGAACTGGGAGCTCCCCTAGTTCAGTTCTCTCTCTAGCTCTGTATCTCTCTCTCTCTCTCTCTCCTCTGTCAAAATAAAAAAATAAAAAAATATATATTTAAAAAAAAAAGAATAAAAATATCATCAAATGTGAACCTTACACTTGTACCATAGTACCATGTATTACTTTATGGAAAACAAACAAACAAAACAAACAAAAAACACCGAAAATCATGACAAACTAGCAATTTCACAGAGCAACATTGACAAAGTATCTTTCCACAAAGTTAAAGGAATTAAAATTATACTTCTTTATTGTTTAGTTACCAACAGCATTATTGATAAGCCTTGATAATGATGTGGTTGAGGGCCAACCAAACTTCTGAAATGGATTCCATAAAGTTTAGCATAGTATTTAGTTTATAGCAAATGTTAGTATACTTTAATATTGTTAGCAAGCAGCCCTTGAACCTTTATAAAAATAGAAGTCTATGAAACAGTCAATCATTTTACTACATTAGGACTACTCACTCATGGAAAATCAGTATGATAGCTAGAGCCTTCAGTTTGTTGTTGTTTTTCCTCCCTTTTTAAGATTTAGATTATAAATTTGTTTTTTAAGTAATAATACTGGGACAAAATGTATGTGACTTGAATATTTGCTTTTAAATAAATTTATTCCTGGTAAACATACATTTTTTTCAACTTTATTATCCAAAGAGTAAAATATGTATGCATTAACTTTTACACTTTCCAGAGAAATCTCCCATACAGAAATACCAAGTTTCAGTTAATTACTTTTTATTGTTCTTTTTTTAAGTGGAGCATGGGGGAAGTAGAAATGTTAGGGATTAACAAAAACCTAATCTTACATTGATATTCCAAAGGGGTATCTAAAAAGAACTTCTCTCTAAACTTTTTTCCCTCATAAGTCTGTGATTATGCCTCTAATGAGTGATGTCAATAAAATTGAAAATACATCCATTTAAGCATCCACTCAATTACTCACTCACAAAAGTTAATAAAGATATACTTCTGTCAGCCACTGTACTGTGCAGGACAGTAGGAATCCAGAGTAGTTAATTTATCCAACAAATTTTTTTTCAAGACTTTATTGTTTGAGAGAGGGAGAGGAGGAGAGCAGAGGGGCCTAGATCAGTCTCCATAGTTGTACATCATTAGTTGTGACATGGTTTCATTTCACATGGGTGGATGTGGGGCCACACAGGGGAGGGAACTGAACTAGGGGCCTCCTACACAGGAGGAAAGAACCTTCACAGTCAAGCCATCCCAGAGGTTCCAGTTGCACCACAGTTCAGCATATGGGGTTGTCTGGTACAGGCTGGAAATTGAACCCTTAACTTCGTGATTGGGAAGCAAGCATTCAACCATTAAGCTATTCTGGCATCCCCACAAAAAATATTTATTAGACATATATTTGTTAGGCCTTTGGTAGGTGTGAGGAAACAGTGCTCTCCAGTTCCTCCCACTAAGAAAACACAAGAGTGGGAAAATCAGGTGATCACAGTGAGGTTCTGATACTCTGTGATGCAGGCCACCCCAGGGAGATGTGGTCACAACCTCCATGAAATGTGCAGGTAAAATAACCAACAGTGAGCCTAAAGAGTACATAGAAAGAAAATACTTTACCAGTTGAACTAGGTACAGATAAGCCCAGTTTAAATTACTTACAGGAATGCATTTAAGGATATATTATTACTTATGAGGGCATCTTTCTAGCCAGCAAAGCAAAGGCAGGATGATCTTTTGGGCCCATTTTGGTAAAAGACATCTTTCTGATTGGTCCAATTATGGAGAACTTATTGATTCCCAAGCGCCTAAAAGCATGTTTTTGTTTTTTTCAAGTAGGTTAACAAGCCATTGCCCTGTGGGTCTGGCTACAATATGCATCTGTCCAGTAATTCACTGCCAATTAATAATTTCACTCTTATTTCAGTCCACTCTTAACTAAATTATTGCATTTTGAATAATGATTCTCTCGATCTGCATGTTGGACATTCAATAGATCAATATCTAGATTACTTATTGATTTTTCTAGTTCTTTGCACACATGCAGACATTTAATTTAGTTTGAGAAAATGAAATAGAAATAAAAATTATACTAATACATTCCAATTAGTGAAAAACAAACCCAGCTTCAAATTTAAATTTGGTATTCCAATGGGTTATATAAGAATCTGATTTCTAAAATCTCAATTTATAAACAGAACGACACCATCTCCAAGAAGCTTGCCAATGTTTTACATAATGCAAAGATTAACCATTCAAGTCTGAAAAAAAAAAGTCTAAATACATTGCAGAAGTAAAGCACACAGCATAATTGTGCTTGATTACCACTCAGACAGGCCCGGTGTCTCAGCATGGCCAATTCAAATTTCAGTGATGCCTCTTTAAACCCTAATGAACCGAAGTGTTCTAATGAGCAGTTTCACTGAATCTTAACCAACCAAGCAAACATTTCATAGAGAAAACTAGAAACCCACTGCATCTTAAGTGATGATATATGTATCAACTATGTTTATAGGTCAGTTTTTCTTTGGCTAAAGAAACCTAACACCAATACTTTTATGGGAACCTCACATAAGGATGTTCACTTAATTCAACATGAAACTCATTTTACATCATGAAATATTCTGTGTTAATTTATCAATGATAAGAATTAATTCACTAATTGAACTTCTTTTAGGAAAATAATATTTGCATAGTTTTATATAGGAAAGAGTACCTTTTGAAATGTTAAAGAATCAAAGATATTTTATCTACAGAAAGTAAATGCTGAGGCTAAAAAAAATTAATTCACTAGAAATAAAGGTTCAGTTAATTGAAAAAAATAATATTAATCACAAGAGTTTTGGCATTATATAGGTCAAATCACATCAAAGTCCACATATTTTCCGTTCTTTACTAGTGATTTTGGCAGGTGTGGACAGAGTAATGGGTAAAATATGTCCAAAGAGAGATCAGACTCAAAAGCGTTACTGTCATTCCAGTACCCTCACATTTTTGCATAAGATCCTTAAAGATGATTATTAGACAACTAAGACCAGATCTTCATTTGGCTTCAAGAATAGCACCAAGTAACCTGCACACACTATCTCTGAAATGAAACCCCATCTTGGTGATCTGCAACTCTTTTGAATATAGACATAACTTTTTCCTTTAAAACATAGTTCAGAACCACCATATGTTAATGATTGTAATTGTGGGCAAACAAAAGACAAGGCAAGCAGAAAAGAGACTTTGTAGAGGACTTTTTATTGTAGACCAATTTTTATTGTCAAAAAATAAAATAGAATAAAATTACATGACTTCAAATATGCCAAAGAATACCTAGTATTCTCCAGTAGGCATGTAATGTTTAAATGTTGTTAAGACAATGTAACAGTATATGTTATATTCTCCTTACCCATACAGACCCGCATCTTTCAAGTGTCAAATATCATTTTGTTAGGGAGGCCTTTCCTAAGTCCCCACACAAGATCAGGTTCAAACTCCCTGCAACTTTTCCTTCATAACACAATTTCCATTAAGAAAGCATTTGTACAGTAATTTATTTCATATTTGTCTCCACTGGTAGCCTGGTAACTTCCAGGTGAGCAACGGGGTTACCTGTTTCACATCACTATTGTGTTTTGCTTGGGCTACCACAGTGCCTAATGCATAGCCAGTATTCAAATGATTTTGAATGAAGAAATAAATGACCATGGTGTACCAGTTAATTCTAAAAGTCAAGTGTGAATCAGGCAACTCCCTACACAAGTGTAATTCTAGATGGTATTTTGGTAATGCATCTGAATATTACACATGCATAAACTTTCACCATGTTAAATAGAAGCTGTATATACAAGAATGGTCAAAGAAACATTGTTTATAACCTCAACAAATCAGAATCAACTTAAATTCTAACATCAGGTAATTAATTATAAATTATGGCACATCCTGAAATGGACTAGGACAAACTTAGCTGCATGAACTAGCTGCAAAACAGTATACATAAAATATACACAGAAAAATTATACACATATACATAGGAAAATACATGTGAAAAATTCTGAAATGATGTCCACTATTAACAGGGTGTCTATCTTTATTTTCATTGTATATTTTTATTTTTCCTAAACTCTAGCAATAGCATAATTACTTTCATAATTAAAAATTAAAATTATTAAAAGAAAAAACAAGATGAATTATGACAATATTTTTTTAAATATAGAGTGAAACATTTCTTAAATATAATTATTTTCTACTTCTTATGAAACTATGAAGTACTGTATATTTTTTTTTTTTTTTTTTTTTTTAGTAAACAACCTAGTCTTTTATTTGTCCAAGGCCAGCTGTTGCAGACACTGAGGTCCCAAGACTTCCAGTAGGGAGAGAGGGAGGAGGGGCAAACCTCCCTGCTTACCAGGTGCTATCTGACCCTGTACTGCTTCCTGCAGAAGGTATGAAGGGAGAGAAAGTCTACATTTGTGCCATCAAGTATACCCCAGTTTTAGACACTATAAACATTCAGCTTGTGTTGAGGACACTGAGGCACAGTTATTATGTAAAAACTTAAATGGCTAACATATTTTGAACTACTATTAATGAATGTTAAATGTTACCGTATTTTCCGGCGTATAAGACGACTTTTGAAACGAAAAAAGTCAACCTAAAATCGGGGGTCGTCTTTTTTTTTTTTTTTTTTAAGATTTATTTTATTGTTTTTGATAGCTAGTGAGAGAGAGAGAGAAAGAAAAAGAAAAGAGGGGAGAGCCCAGAATGGTCTCCATAGTTGCACATCATTTTTTTTTTTTTTTTACATAGTTTCATTCCACACAGGTGAATGTGGGGCCACACCGGGGGTGAGGGGACTGAACTTGGGGCCTCCCTCATGGGAGGCAAGAACCTTCACCACCATTCTGGTGTACACCGGTTGTGTGCACCGGTTGTGTGCCACAGTTCAGCATGTGTCTTTGCATGGGTCAGGGCCAGGATTCAATCCCCAGACCTCCTGGTTACAAGACAAGTACTCAACCTGTTATGCAATCCTGGCATTCCAAGAACACATATTATTATATAATCCTTTTTCTATTCCTTAATGCTATATGTTATATGGCAATAGCTTTGTTTCTTTATACCAATGCCTCTCAACCAGGAGAGATTTCAGCAATGTCTAGGGATAGTTTGGGTTACTAAAAATGGGGTCTGGGGAAGCTGGGATAGCTCAGCAAGTCAAGCCCTCTCCCTGCAGCCCCACGGACCGAGAACCAAATCCTGGCCCCAGCCGGTGTGGACACATATGCTGAACTTGGGTGTACTTCCCATGCAGGAGGCCCCCAGCCTGGTTCTTAACTCCCGGGTTAGCCCCTGGCCTGAGGGGGCGTGTCTCCCATGTAGGAGGCCCCCAGCCCAGCCTCCGCCCCGCACGGCCCCGCCCACCCGTGTGGAATGAAACTATGTCAAAATCTGATAATACTGTATACAACTATGGAGACCGCTCCGGGCCCTTCCCCCTCTCTCCGCCTCCCCCCCCCCCCATCTCTCTCTCTCTCTGTCAAAACAACCAAAAAAAAAATGGTATCTCACTTGAATCCAATCTGTAATAACCTCAGTAAAATCTAAGATCAAAGGTCCTGGATCTCTAGCCTTAATTCTGTGATTTACTAATTAAAATCATAAATATATAATAATTCATATAGGTTATGTGACATATTTTAAAGCACAAAAATATTTTTGAGGCACACTAAAGCATTCTAGATGAGTGGGTCAACTATCAATAGTGGCAAACTATCAATAGACCATTATCGTGTACTTGTTTATAGTCATCAAAATAAATCTTCAAGTGATTTCTGTATTTCAACATTTTATGGTTCTGCCCCTATTTACCATGTGTTAGGTGCCAGAAAGTGTCTAGGTGCCTATAAGCTTTATAAAACAAGGGCTGGCAAAAAACACCTTCAGTTTATTAAATGAAACTCTTGGATAAGATGGAAACTAACCAGCATTTATAGAGCCATCACAGACAGTATAGGTAAGATTTCCATTTCTCATTATACCAGTTGGACCACCAGTTTGCTGGGCTCCAGTGATATTCTGCCCATTGGCTCTAGGGTCTACTTAAACCTCCTTGCATAGACCTGACTCTCCCTATCTCATCTCATAAATCAGAAATTGAACCATTTGCTTTTCTATTCCTGGTACTGACACCTTACTCCCAAGTTTTAACAGTGCAAAAATCTGTTGGGGGTCATCTTATATGCCGAAAAATGTCTCGATATGCCACTAAACAAATTTTCCAACTCGATCCCGAAAATCGTCTGGATATGCCGCTAAACGAATTTTCCAACTCGATCCCGCACCAATCACTGCAAGGCTGCTCCGACCGCCTCTCTAACTCAGCCAATCCAAGCAGGCTTTTTATGCATGCAAATTATACATGTTCTGTACCCGAAGCTACACTGTGTTCTAGTAAAAAGCCTGCTCAGATTGGCCAGAGTCAGAGAGGCGGTCTATTATAACCTTTGAACCTTTGCTTGTTGTGATTGGCTCACCGTGGTACATACAGTTGCAGCACAGGAA
>PVKE010047938.1:0-11754 GCA_004027555.1 Craseonycteris thonglongyai | reverse complement strand
TCGAATCCCGGCCCCGGCCCATGCAGAACCATGTGCTGAACTGAAGAGTGCCCCCAGTTCAGTTCTCACGGGGGTGAGACCCCAGCCCAGTTCCTGCCCTGTGCAGCCCAGCCCACCTGTGGAATGAAACTATGTGGAAAAGCCAATGATGTGCAACTATGGAGACTGTTCTGGGCCCTCCCCCTTCTCTCTGTCTCTGACTGTGTCTCTCACTCTCTCTCTGTCAAAAAAATAAATAAATAAATAATTATGTTAAATGAAGGAATGAATAATGTTCCCCTGTCTTCTAAAATCCCTCTATGGCTTCCTAGCGCTTTTATGCTAAAACTCAACTGTCTTACAAGGCACATAAGTCTGAGAAGACACTACTAGATCTGGCTCCTGCTGACCCCACCAGCTCCATCTCACAGAACTGCTCCTCTTGCTCTGCTCCACACTGGCCTTCTTTAGTTCCTGCACTGAGCTCTGCTCTTCTTGGCCTCAAAGCCTTTCCACTTGCACCCCCATGCCAGAAATTTTTCTTCTCCACTCCCTCTTCACTCAGCCTTTCAGTGCCAGTTTGAATGTCATTTGCTCAAAGAAACCTTATCTGATATCTCTTATGCCCCTCAGATCACACCAAGTTGCCTTATTCACCTCTTTTATACCAGGAAGCCCAATTACAATTAATTACTTGTGTAAATAGTCACTTAATGTCTGGTTAATCTAAATATCTCTCTTCTTCATCAGCTGTCACCCTGGTCCTGGCCATCAGTGTCACTTGCCTCGATGGCTGAAATAACCTCCTAACTGGTTCCCATACTTCCACTCTTGCCACCTCTCCATATTCGTTCTCCACATAGCTGCCAGAATGGTCTTTAAAAATATAAATGGGGGGAAGCTAGGATGGCTCAGTGGGTTAAGCGCTCACTTTGCAGCGCCGGGGACCCAGGATCGAATCCCGACCCTGGCCCGTGCAGACCCATGTGCTGAACTGGGGAGTGCCCCCAGTTCAGTTCTCTCTCTGTCTTTATATATATCTTTCTCTTCTCTCTCTGTCAAAAACAATAAAAAAAAATAATTAAAAAAAAAAACCAAACAAAACATAAATGGGTCATGTCCCTTCACCACACTGAGAATAAAATCCTAGCTCTGTATTCAGCTCGAGGCACCTGCCTGGTCTGCTTGTCACCTGGCCTCTCTCTCTCTGTCTTCATCTCCAAATACTGTTCTCACTCTTTCTGGCCTCCCTTTGGTCCCAACCCTAGTGTTTTCTCCTTTCTCATTTTGATTTTCTTTCTGAAATTTCTAATATGACTGAATAGTTTATAATGAGGTCCTAGGCTACCGTGTAGACACTATTGGTTTTATCTCCCTGACACCCTGTCTTTTATTCTTTTGATAACCCCAGTCCTAATCCTGCATCCTCACCACCCCAGCAGGCAAGGAACCCAAGTCTGATCAATTCAGTCTCCCATTTCCTGATGCCTAATTAGAGGCTCTCACCTGGAGAAAAAGTAGACCACATCTTAAATTAAGCAGTATATAAGTAGGAATTTCTTACATGCATCAAATTCAATTATTTATTTAATAAACATTTATTGAGCACTTTTTATGCTACTAACCTATTGTGCTAGGACCTAAGGAAATATATAGCAAGAAACAAAGTAGACATAAATGATTGCCCTGTCTATTTCTGTAACTCAGACAATATCAGCCATGTGATTGTTAAAAGTCTGAGTGCTCAAAAAGGATGCAGAGCATTTACTGGAACCAGCAAAGACTTTTGGGATCAAATAAGTTTTACCATAGATTTTGTGAATTCTAAGACTAAGTTACTCTACAAAACATATTAAAATGCAAGATATTAATAGGAAGAGACATTAAAATTCTGTTCTTTCAAAGAACTGAATCACTTCGCTGGTTAGAGATAATATGTTATCAGTTCTGAATCTAAAATGACTCTGGAAAGTAGAGGCATGACACAAAGTCATACTCACATCTTTCCCCCTAGAGTTTCAGAACATCAGCACTGTATTTATAAAAAAAGATAAATCCTAGGGCCTAGGAACTGAATGTGCAAGAATGTGTGCTTGGCATTGCAGAAAGAGTGGTTAAGCTATTCCATCAGTTTATTTCAGTAAAAGATTTCCTAGCAATAGTTTCATTTTTCTATTTTTAGGATAAATTCCCTTTTTATATAATGTTTTACTTACTGAGGGTGAGTTAAAAAATAAATAAGAGAATAAGGAGGAAAATAATCAGCCATATTCCTACCATTCACAATCATTGTTTCAGTCTTTTTTCATGTTCATACTATTTAGATTTATTATTTTTTTATTGTTTTTGACAGAGAGAGAGAGAGAGATACAGAGACAGAGACAGAGAGAAGGGGGAGGGCCCAGAACAGTCTCCATAGTTGCACATCATTCGTTTTTCCACATAGTTTCATTCCACAGGTGGGAGTGGGGCTGCACAGGGCAGGAACTGGGCTGGGGTCTTCACCCTGGTGAGAACTGAACTGGGGGCGCTTCCCAGTTCAGCATATGGGTCCGCACAGGCCGGGGCTGGGATTCGATCCTTGGTCCCCAGGGCTGCAAAGTGAGCGCTTAACCCACTGAGCCATCCCGGCTTCCCCTCATGTTCATACTATTAAAAAAAAAATGTTTTTCTCTGTCTCTCTATCTCTGTCCTTGTCTCTCAATAATGTACATATTCTTTTTAAAAAGAAGTATATATACATTCAAAGTGTTTTATTATTTATTTATGTTGTTGTTGTTGTTGTTGTGTGAGGGGTGAAAGAGAGAGAGAGAAAGGGAGAGAGCCCATAGCTCTACATCATTCGTTGTGACATGGTTTCATTCCACACAGGTGGATGTGGGGACGTTCTGGGAGGCAAGAACCTTCTGAGCCATCTCAGCGATTACCAGTTGAGCTGCAGTTCAGCATATGGGGTTTGCAACAGCTGGGGCCTGAAATCGAACCCCGGACCTCAGCAACTGCAGGCAAGCACTCAACCACTGAGCTATTCTGGCACTCCCCAAAATGTTTTAAATTTAAACATTAAATTTAGTGCTGAAGTCTCTTTTGAATATTATTCCTCTTGGTTCCCAGAGGTAGCAACTATTTTGAATTTGATGACTATCATTCTATATAGACATGACCGAAAAAAAAGTCAATCAGAGTATTTCATGCCCTGGCCAGAGAATTTCATATTCTGGTCAAACCTAGGCCAAATCACAAGCCAAGTGAATTAGCATCCATCCTTAGTAGTTTTTGGCTTGGAGCTCAGGGCAAACATTCAGTCTTTGTCTAGTGGGCACACTGTGAGAGCTGAGGCTGGGGAGCTGAGAGCCCTGCTCCCTGCTGTGAAGGAAGGTCTGCAGTGAGAATGAAGCCTCACGCTGAGAGAAGCAGAGATGAGGTAGCATTGTTGGATCTCTGGGTTCCATATAGCCTTGAGTTCCAGCTATACTTCTTCTGCAATTATAATAGGCTGCTAATAAATTCATTCCCCTGCTTGTCTAATCTAGTTGTGGTCAGTTTCTGTTAAGATAAGAAGAGGTCTAATGTAAATGTCTTTCCCCACATTGCCCTAACTTCTAAAATGATGCTCTCCTCAACCACTACCTCCTCAAATAAAATTCTCACCAAGGTGCTAGGAGAACGTAATTTGCTACTGGAAGAAATTCACATTGAGATATGAACAATTTAAGTTTCCCTGTGTTAATAATGGGGGAGGTTATGTGTGGGAGTAAGGGATATAAATTATTACATGAGAAATCATTGAATTTTGCTGTGAACCTAAGACTGCTTTAAAAACAAATAAAGTCTATTAAAAAAAAAAAAGCCAGCCTGCAAAGTTTCTATTGAGAAGTAAGCTGACAGTCTCATGGGAGCTTCCTTGTAAGTTACTAGTTTCCTTCAGGCTTCCCCTCCAGCTGATGATGATAGATAGATAGATAGATAGATAGATAGATAGATAGATAGATAGATAGATAGATAGATAGATAGATAGATAGATACACACACACACACACACACACACACACACATATATATATTTAAAGATTTATTTTATTGTTTTTGACAGAGACAGAGAGAGGCAGAGAGAAGGGAGTGGACCCAAGCAATCTTCATAGTTGTACATCATTGGTTTTTGACATGGTTTCATTCCACACAGGTGAGCGAGGACCACGCAGAGCAAGAACTGGGCTGGGGGCCTTGCACATAGGAGGCAAGCCCGCTCAAGCCAGAGGCTGAACTGGGGAGCGAGAACTGAACTGGGGGCCTCCCGCAAGGGAAGCACACCCCAGTTCAGCATATGGGTTTGCATAGGCCGGGACTGGAATTTGATCCTCAGTCCCCAAGGCTACAAAGCGAGTGTTTAACCTCCTGAGCCATACTGGCTTCCTCGATAATTTTGTCTTTCACACTATAGAGAAAACTGGCACATGGAAAAAGTTGGAGGGTTACTGCAGTTCAAACAGCAATTCAGCTGAAGAATCAAGAATAGATCTGCATGTGCTTGCTTGGGCAGCACAAAAAAGAATAGATCTGCCCTCTCCGCCACTCTGGCATGGATCTGCTGCACAAGCCCTGGCTTTGGGAATGTAGAGACAATTCCCCACATATAGTATGCATGATATACATCAAAGGAGAAGCTGCACATCAATTTTATTCCTCTCCCCACATTTGAAATGGAAGGGGTTTTTCTTACTGAGATCCAAGGACCCCAATATAGATATATGTTCTTTACCCCATACTCTCCTTAATGACTTGTGAGCACATCAGGGTCTCAACCTTAAGTAGTCAACCAGCAGGAAGAAAGAAGGAATAAAGAAAGCTAAGTTAAAGAGAGTTGCTGGAGACTGCTATATTACACTTATGCTTACATGTGATTTGTCTGAACTTAGTTACCATGCCACACCTGTCTCACCTATTTGTAAGGCAGGCAGGCTGAGAATATGTGTTCTTTATTCTGAGTGGCCATATGACCCACTTAAAAACTGGGGTGAGGGTGTAGTACTGTGAATATTGGAGGACAATTGGAAGCCTCTATTGCATAGAAGGTGCAATAATACTTGAAACACACACCTACCTTAGGATGCTTCAGTCTAGTAGCAGAATTGGTTGTATATACAGCTATCTCTAGTTTAACTTGACTTTTAGTAAAAAAATAACTTTTTGACTAAAGGGAAAGGTATGATTACAATACTGATAAAATTATAAGTAGCATAAACTAAATATTAACCAACCAAATGTGGATAAGGACATATGTTTATATCTGTGCAATTGTGACTCTTTATACTTACTCAGGTCTTAAAATTTTATTCTATTAACAAATTTGAGTTTAGTTTTTTTTTAAGTTTACATCTTAGAAAGTGAATACAGGAAACTCAATTACCAGTATTTGAAATGTTGGAAATAATCATTATGAGTTACTTGGTAGGTTCCATTTTTATTATCTAGTAGTAGGTATCAAATTAACCACTGCTTTATTTTTAGCTATGGGATATGTCACTCAATATACATTCCCTGGCAGATTGCATTGGCTGAAATATGAAAAATATCTGCAGTGTCAATAGGTTTGCCAAGTCTTTATCAAAGATTATCTCAAAGTAGTAATTTGATTTTCAGTACAAATTGATATGTCACCTTCCAGTGCCAAAAGTCATGGTGATCAAAGAAAGCTGGAACTGAGGCAGCTCTTATTCTGCCAGTTTCCAGATTTTTATAGCTCTTTGCCCCAGAGAACTCTTTTCCAGAACAGTGCCGTTCTGATGGCCTCCATGGAGTTTTGGCCCAGTCTCAAGGCCTTGCCATATATTATAGCATCAACATGAGGGAGAAAAGTATAGTACTGAACTCTCTGAGTAGGAAGCAGGCAGCCTAAATTCAGATGAACAGATTTGCTTTGACTTTCTTTAGAAAACTTACACTGAATAGAGTCAAGAGAAAGTTGACCTCATTTTGCTACATTCATAAAAGCAAAGTTTGGTGTCCTCCAATTTTGATCCCAGTTTCCTATCATTGTTCATTTCTGGAATTGTTTGGGTAAATATAAAACCTTAGAGGCAAGGAAGAAAATGAGGTGCTCTTGAGACTTGATTCCTGGATAATACCGAAGAAGTGGCCACTTCCATGGATGCAGCAATTGGTAATGTGATGACTTTTTGAAACCTATGAGGCCTAGAGAAGAGCAGCTGAAGTGAGGAAGGGCTGACATTGGCAGCTGCAGCTAGACATCAAAAGGCAGTCCTTTTTTACATGTCAAGCTTGTCCCATCTGTGGTTCACAGGCCTCACGCGGCCCAGGATGGCTTTGAATTCAGCCCAACAAAAATTCGCAAACTTTCTTAAAACATTATGAGGTTTTTTTGTGTGTGTGATATATATACACATACACACACACACACACACACGTGTGTGTGTATGTATGTGTGTGTGTATGTGTGTATGTGTGTGTGTGTGTGTGTGTGTATATATATATATATATATATATATATATATATTAGCTCATCTACTGTCATTAGTGTTAGTGTATTTTATGTGTGGCCCAAGAAAGTCCTTCTTCTGATGTGGCCCAGGGAAGCCAAAAGATTGGACACCCCTGTTGTATGTATTACACAACGTCTCTTCAGTTAGCCGCACACACTTGAATAGAATTACCATTAGTGTCAACTTCCAAGAGGAAGGATGATGGTGTCCTTCCATATCTTTGCTTGTATATGTATTACACACACAAAAAAGCCCAGTTCTGTGAAGAAAAAATGTATAAAGTGCATAGCACTATGCCTGGCACATGGTAATAGGTGCTTAAAAAGTGAGAACTGTTGTCTATGTTATTATCCAAGTGAAGGCACACCACACAGACCCTTCCCCATGACCTGAAAATCCAACTCTGAGGCCATGCGTGCACCTTGGGAAAGTGCACTTGCTCTCCAGAAGACCTGAGGCGGTGTCTCTCATCTTCTCGCAACACTTGTTGGCAGGTTCATTTTCATCAATCATCTTCCTTCTCCCTTTTCACCCTCAAATGCCTACTTTTTCTTTAAGGACCAAGACAAATGCTAGCTTTTCTCTGTACCTACACCTTATCACAGTTCCACATAGTTATTCACTTTCTCCTGTGGATGCCCACCGCACTTTGCTTATATATGTAATATAGTTCTTATTATGCTGTGATTTATTTATGTGCCACCAACTTCAATGACAATGGTCTTCTTTACAGTAAGGATGACTTCTTTATCTCTTCATTTTCAATTATTAAAGCATTGCCTGACTGGATAAATTATACATCTACTCAATGAATATTATTCATAGATAAAAAGAAATGAGCTATCCAGCCATGAAAAGACATGGAGAAATCTTAAATGGACTTGCTAAGCAAAATAAACCAATCAAAATAGTTATACACGGTATGACTTCAATTATATAACTAACATTCTAGAGAAGGCAAAACTATATACACAGCAAAAACAGTGGTTACCAGGGCTTCAGGTGGGCTGGGTGGGGATGTGAAGTACAGGTGACATTCAGACAGGTAAAACTATTCTGTATAATACTTTGATGGTGGATATGTGACATTATGCATTTATCAAAACCTATAGAACTGTACAATGCAGAGGGTGAACCTTAATGTATGAAAAGTAAAAGTAATTTAGTAGGTCAGAGAATTCCAGAAAGGAAAATCAGACCATGATAAGACAATCTAACTGTATTATTATAAAAATGTATAAAACAACTTCACTGAAGAAGGTAGAGGGAAAAGGTGTTAACTTTACATAAAATTGGAAATCAGTGGAACTGATAAGACTGAAGGCAAAAGAAATTACATAAAAGAACTATTTTAGTTGATAAAGTTGTCTCATTTGGGGGTTTGACTTACTTCTGATACTGCTGTACATGTATACTGGAAATGAAAAATTGAATAAATAAATGGTAGATAATGGGAGCTGAGTGAGAATATACAGATAAGCCAGAGGAGGAAGCTAGAATGATTCATGTAGTGATGAATTGGAGTTGGAGATGTCAGTAAGAACTCGTGTTTAACTTTATATGGATATGTATGGTTGCATATAGAAATATCTATAGATAATGTGTACATATATATACACCAATTAGTATATACCCATATATCTTTTTGATCTGTTAACTGAAAGTTTCTAAAAGAAATGACACTCCTGGTACAAAAACACCTAGCACTCAGACCTTGGTTTCTAATATTATTTTGCAATAAAAGGGACTAGGGCTTTTTTGAGAAATGACTGATTCTAGGACCAGGGCAGGAAATGTATAAGATGAGCCTGGAGCATCTTGCAGTGCCAGAAAGTAAGAATATGATATAGAAAAAAAGTCATATTGAAAGAAAAAGGTGGAATAATTTGGGCAAAAAAAGAGTAATATTTGATAATAACTCAGTTTAAATATCTATGAATTATACTGAAATAAATAAATAGTTGAATAAATTAATAAACGGGGGAGAAGAGACAAATTTTCCATGTGAAAGAATTCCAAATAATTTATATAGTAGATATTCTGCCCAAAAGAGAGAGCATAAATCTCTGCTCCCCCTAAGTGTAGACCATACATAGTGACTTCTCTCCAAATATTATGGAAAGGGTGAAAGAGAATAACCTTACATTGGAGAAACCTGACAAAAACTACATCATCCAGGTGATCAAGGTCAACATCAACAGTTATAAATCATAACACTAGCATATGATGTGATCAGAATGGCACTTTGCATCTGTGATCTTCCTCCCCAAGTCCCATAACCCCAATTTAATCAAGAGAAAAATATCCAATTTCAATTGAGGGACATTCTACAAAATACTTGACCAGTACTCCTCAAAACTGTCAAGGTCATCAAAAAACAAGGAAAATCTGAGTAACTGTCACAGTCAGGAGGAACCCAGAAGACATGAAAACTCAATGTAATGTGGTAACCTGGGTGAGATACTAGAATAGTAAAAGAACATTGGATTAAAAACTGAGAAAATATGAATAAACTATGAAATTTAGTTAATAATAACATCATTATTTGTTCATAGATTGTAATAAATGTACCATATTCATAGAAGATAGTAATAATAGGAGAAACAGGTATAGCATATACAGGAATTCTATGTAATATCTTCTCAACTTTTCTGTGCTAAAAATTAAAGACACACCTGCCCCCCAAAAGATATATAGATGTCAATTAAACATATGAAAAGATGCTCCACATAATACATCATCAGAGAATTACAAATTAAAACAACGAGGTGCCACTGCCCACTTACAGAAAAGGCCAAAATCCACATCACTGACAACACCAAATGCTAGCAAGGATTTGAAACAACAGAAACTCTCATTCATGGCTGGTGGGAATGCAAAATGGTATAGCCACTTTGGGATACAGTTTGGAGGTTTCTTACAAAACTAAACATACTCTTATGTGATTAAGCAGTCACAGTCAAAGGAATTAAAAATATATGAGAGGAATTTGTGGCTGGAGTTTAACCAGATAGCCCTTGTATGTCCACACAAAAACATGCACACAGGTGTTTATAGCAGTTTTATTCATAATTGACAAAATTTGGAAGTAATAAGATGTCTTTCAATAGGCGAATGAATTTAAAAAATATGGTACATTCAGACAATGAAATGGGCTGCCAAGCCATGAAAAGACATAGAAGAATCTTAAATGCATATTACTAAGTGAACGAAGCCACTCTTGAAGCCTGCATACTATAGGATTTCAACTATATGAAATTCTGAAAAAGGAAAATCTATGGAGGCAATAAAAAATTAGTGGTTGCCAGGGGTTTGTGGGAGGGAAGACATGAATAGGTGAATCACAAAGGATGTTTAGGGCTGTGAAAATACTTTATATGATTTCATAAGGTAACCAACCATCCTCCTTTAGGGAGGACAGTCCTCCTTTTGGAAGTTCTGTCCTCCCTTAAAAAGTGTCCTCCTAGATGTCCTCCTTTTCGACTTGTGTTCAGTTTTTATCCACAGAACTACCAGACATTAAAATGGATGACAATTGTCTATTTGAAGAAGTTAGAAAATGAACTATTTATTTAAATTCTGAAAAATTGGTCGAGTGGGAAAATGAACATGTTCAAGTAGATAAAAGATGGGTGGAAATATTCAGCCATTTCAAAAATGCCATATACCATATGAAAATCTACTTCTAGTCCAATTTACATTGTGCTGCCCTGGCACTAACACAGCAGTTGAAAGGGTATTTTCAATCGCTAATGATTTTTGGACAACTGAAAAATCAAGACTGAATGTTGATACTCTAGCTGCAGCACTTTCTGTGAAATTCAATATGAAAAATAGTTCTTGTACGGATATTTCTAATATTTTGTTAGAAAATGACACATTAACAAAAAATATTCATTCAATTGAAAAATATTCATATTTAAATAATAATTAATCATAACACACCTGTTATCTATTTACTATATTACAATGCTTTCTGTTTAGTTATTGTTGCAAAGAATACATTTTTTTATTTGCAATATTTGTTTAATTTATTTATGTCCTTCTTATTTATTTATGTCCTTTTCTTTGGAAAAAAGTTGGTCACCTTAGATATCACAATGATAACTTTGTGTCATCACACATTTGTCCAAATTCATAGAATGTACAAGACCAAGAGTGAATCATAACACAAACTATGGACTTTGGGTGTGTCAAGAGGTTTATCAGTTATAACAAATGTTATAGGTGGGGAGTGTTGATAGTGTGGGAGTCTATGCATCTACACAGGGGCAGGAGATAATGGGAAACCTCTGGACCTTCCCCTCAATTTTATAATTAAAACTGCTGTAAAAGAAAAGTCTTAATAAAATAAATAAATAATCTGTTTTAAAAATGCTCCTGACACATAACTATTTATTATTAAAGAAACTTAAGCCTGGAGAAGGTCAATAGTTTTCCAAAGTTAGCAAAAATACAAATTATTGTCAGTATAGCCTAAAGGTAAGAATAATCTTTATTGTGATTGTTTCTAATTTATTTAGCAAACATTTATGTTCTGTTACTATGAGATAGACACTATTCTAAATGCTCTGTTACATTAGTTTTGTTAATCCTCATAACAATGTCATAAAGAGGATACTATTATATTCCCATTTTACAGGCAAGGAACTGAGACAGGAAGGATTAAGTGACAGTTGCTCAGGCTCAAACAACCAGTAAGTGGCAAAACTGGTGTTTGGATTGAGGAGTCTAGCTCCAGAGATTGTGTTAACCACTACACTATGTGGCCCCTATTATTAAAAGAAAACTGTGCAAAGTAGTTTGGAATTCAATTCTTCTCCATTATTTTTGGCATCAAAAGTTGTTGCAGATGAAGTACAGCCATTTGTGACAACATGGATGGACCTTAAAACCATCATATTAAATGAAATAAGTCAGACTGAAAAAAAATCAAGAAACATACAACTTCATTTATAGGTGGATATAAAACTGAACGTAACAAAGAAACAAAAACTCATGGACACAGTCAATAGTTCAGTGGTTACCCGAGGGTAAAGTGGGTGGGGGAGTAGGGAGGGGACATCAAATATGTGGTGATGGAAAGAGAACTGACTCTGGGTGATGATCACATAATGCAATACATAGGTAACATAATGTAGAATTGTATATCTGGGACCTATGCAATTTTTACCAACCAATGTCACCCCAATATATTTAACAATAAATAAATAAATAAATAAATATATATATATATATATATATATATATATATATATATAAGATCGAAAGAGCA
>PVKE010047937.1:0-11756 GCA_004027555.1 Craseonycteris thonglongyai | reverse complement strand
CAAACTTCCTAAGGAGTCATTATCCAAATATAAAGTGTTTCCCAAGCCATTGAAATTTTAAAGTCAATTTGTAAATCCAGACTTTTCCAACTCCGGTCGGTGAGGATCTGCCTCCTCATAACTCCTATATAAATAGTAAAGAGGCAGGAAACTGGGTCTCTTTCTTGGTTTGGAGTCCAGCTACATTCACCCTAAGTGTATTGTCTAGACTAGAGCAAAACAGACATATTGTGGAGAGCCCTGTGCATCTTGTCAGCCCGTGCCTGTGAGCTTCGTTCAGCCCATATTATGTGTTTTATACAGTGATTGTCCTCTGTGTTCAAAAAAACCACAACAAAAACAGAAATTATTCACAAAAATATAAATGATGCAATGTGACCAAAAATATTAATCAACCTAGAAATAAACTTTTAAACCTGCACAAGTGCAAACAGCTTGTGGGAAGAGAGTAACCAACCAGTAACAAAATTTAAAAAGTATGTAAACAAACTAACAAACAAAGAAAATTAAACAAAAAAAAAACCCTAAGATTAAGAAGCAATCATGTTAAAAATATTCTTAAACTTAATAATATGTTACAAATTAGATATGAAGTTATGAGTAATATGTTAACAGAGAACTGTATTTTGGTGTTTATAACACTAAAGGGATGATGATGAAGATAATATAATTGCAGTGCTAGTAATAATATCATATGCTCATTGTGTAAATTGTATGTTCATTGTGTAGTAGATATTTCACAAAGTATTTCAGAAGTATTATCCCATTTAATTCTCACAGCCAACCTGTGAAGTTGTGTTTAGTTTCTGTTTTGGAATTTCATAAAGAGACTGAGATTTTAAAATATTTAGAACTCTCAGATGTATCAGAGAAGTAATAAATGCCAATGGCAAAACTCAAGACCTGTGTGTGTATGTGTATTAACATCTATGAATAAAAACAGAATAAGGATGAGATCCAGATATTTGAGAATGAGTAAGAAAGATTGGTTCAAAAATCACTAGTGTTTTGCAATTTTCATAGACAAAAATGGTATAAGCTAAAATGGTATATGTCACTTTAATAAAATTATTCTCTTGATGTCACTGTTTTTATATATGCCAACTCCTACTAAGCCTTTAGTGAATCAGTAGGGTATTTTGTCATGTTATATAAAAGAAAAGCAACATAGTTTCATGATTCATTTTGACCTCTACTTATATTTGAGATACTTATTTTAAAACAAGATGGTTTTTAAAATATTTAACTTAATTTTGGTCATAGGAAATAATAATTAATTTAAACAGTATGCAATAAAATTACTAAATCATGAAAACAATAAAAGAATCCTACAGAATCTGTAAATTTACTTTTATTCTCTATTACTATCATAACTACCTGAAATGTTATATGGAATGAGCTAGAAATAGGCAATCACAACTTTTTTTGATAAAGTGTGGTCTTTCTGAGACTATCTTTCCCAATTTGGAGCTTTACATACATGAGGCTATGGTACTATGACTATATGATTGCACCCAACAATTAAAGCAAGAGGAATAGGATCTATGAAAAAAATTCAGGGCTTGAGGTTTTTTTGTTTTGTTTTTTTTTTAATATATTTTTATTTATTTATTTATTTTTTGACAGAGAGAGAGAGAGATACAGAGACAGAGACAGAGAGAGAACTGAACTGGGGGAGCTCCCAGTTCAGCATATGGTTCCACACGGGCCAGGGCCAGGATTCGATCCTCGGTCCCCAGGGTTGCAAAGTGAGCGCTTAACCCACTGAGCCATCCCAGCTTCCCCTTGAGGTTTTTAAATGAACTGAAAAAGAGAAAGTTAAGGAAGGACCTATTATAAAGGAGTGATATTCAACAGCTGTCCTCTTTTTGCAGTGAACCAAGAGGAAGAAGAGATGAGCTTTAATTATGGCAAGAGAATTTTATATTTGATATTTGCTGAGGTGACATAATGACCCCCCCCTTTTTTTTAATAAAAAGGAAGACATACATGAGTTAATATTTGAAAGATCATTAAAATAATTTCGTAGGAGACAAAACTCCAGTAAAATCAATACATTCTGCAAGAAGGAAACAAAAACATTTGCTCATGCCTAAAAAGTGTTTTTTTGTTGCATCATCTGATAGTATGCTAAATAAATATTTTTGATCCAAGTATTTAAATCAAAAGTTTCATGTAAACATAGGCATAAGACAGAATTTAGTCATTGGAATTTGTACAGAATGTACTGAAAGCTATTTGCAAGAAATCTCAAGGATAAATGTTATGTTTATACACAGACAAAAGAAAAAGATTCTAGGAAAATACACACATTTTTATTTGGTCTATCCTTATCTCTTCTAACTAGAACACTAACACTGTAACCATGGAAAGTTTTTTTCATTCTTGTCATAAATTATAAATATAGATATCAAAGATATTTAAAAAACAAAACAAAACAAAAAAACAAGACTATAATGACTAGATATCTTATTGAGATTCTTGAACTCGTAGGCCCCAAAGGCATTTGAAAGGGTAATGACATGAAATAACAAGTAGTAAATGATTTTAGGCAGGAAACACACATAGCAATAGTCCTGACTCTCTCTTCTGGCATACATTACCCTTTTTGACATCTTTAAGACTCCTTTAATCGATATGACAACATTATATTATTACTCTTTGTGTGTGTGCATGCTAGTTTTTATTATATCAGAATACAAAATACAGGTTATTTTTGTTTTGTTTTGTTTTGTTTTTACCGCTCATTTTAGAATTATTAGTGATGCAAACATTCTTATTTACATAGCAAAATCTCCAGCTCCTAAAAAGCAATCCTTGGAATCAATACTGGATACTTATACCACCTACAGCCAATTTTGCCTAAAGGTTGGTCTTATGTGTTTGATTTCTTCTACATATTTAAGGCATATGCTTTTTGAGAAGACTCACTACATATTTTTAGAATTTCATCACTCAAGGACACAGCTGGTTAATACCAAACACCACTCATTTCCAAACTTTTAATGGTCATCAGAGTACAATTCTGTACATCAGAGAAACAGATAGTCTTATGTTCAGTTAATGTACAACAAAAACAGGCAAAAATAAAGACAAAACAAGGTGCTCCATTTCAGCTACAGCAGCGTACTGCTGATAAAGAATGGTGTAGCAGGGAGTAGGGAGGGGGAATCAAATATATAGTGATGGTAAGTGAGCTGACTCTGGGTGGTGAGCACATAATGCGATGTATAGACAATGTAGTGTAGAATTGTACACCTGGAAACAATGTAATTGATATCAATCAATGTCACCCCAATAAATTTAACAATAAAAAAAGAATAAAGGAAGGTATAGCAAATGCCCTTTCAATTCTCTTTACTAGAAACAGCATAGCAAACCAATGTGAATATTCAAACCTATGCCTTCCAAAATTTCAACACTACTAAAAAAACCTGCGAAGGCTAAATTCGTTAAATAGCCTTGCACTGAGAAAGTGTTGATAGCAACAGCATAGCCTCAATTTCTCCCTTTTCCTCACCCCTTCTCCATGGCTCATTTCCAAACATTTTCCTCACTATTATACATTTGCCTGAACGTAATAATGTCAGTGCAGGGAAAGCACAGGACTTAAATGTTGAGACTAATCTTCGCAGTGCTTGAAATATCCAACGTCATAATAATCCCTGTACACTATCTTTCAAAATGGTTTGAAACAAAACTTTCCAATTAGTAAAAAGTTTTAGTTGTCCACTGTTTTCATTAAAAAAGTAAAATAAAACTTGTTTTTAGGAATAAAAATTGTTTCTTAAAAAAGGAAATATAGAAACAATGCAAACTGCCTATATTGACCGAAGCTCATAAGAGATGGTTCCCATATGCAGGGGAAAATGCTTTGTCTGGTTTTGCATTTGCTGGGCACTGGGGGCCCATTTATTATTTCATATACTTGGATGCAATGGCAGTTAGCACATAGTTATAATGGTGGAGAAAGGTGGTCTTGTGGTAGATATAACCTGAGTGTTAGCAAATGTCATATAATTATTACTTTTTATGTTCTATCAAGCTCAGATAACAGGAAAGTTCAAGGATATGACTACAAGGTATGTCATATATCATACAACATATCTCAGGCTGTAAAAAGTAAGAGTAAATTTACTCCATTAAAATTCACACTTCCAAAAGCCAAGATTGTTTTTCTTATAATAACAACAACTGCTTTATACATTTGGGCTGCCATTTTAGAGCCAAAAACATGTATGAAATATATCTGGTTGGGGATTCTGCTATGGTACTTCCACAATTAAAATATGTCTTTTTTTTTTTAGATTTATTTTATTGTTTTTGACAGAGACAGAGAGAATAAAAGATGTCGTAAATGGTCACAGAATGCTATAATTCCTACTTTGTACTATACCTGTTATCAAATAATTTTGTAGAGAGATATTTATTTTGCCAAGTAACCTAATCACATCTACTTCTAGCTCAATCCCGCAGTCCATGGAGCGTAAGCATGAAGTAAAACACAACCTTGAAATGACAATATCACAGTGGCATATGTTCCCTTTTCAAAAGCCAATTACTATTCACCTCATCTCATTTTCACACTTATCCAGTGAAATAACTATAGAAGGCATCATATTTTAAGCATCGTAGTTTGCTCAGTGCTTCCTTCTGTCATGTGTAAGGATTTATATTAGTGTGTGACAATGATGGTGACATTGATGTTGATGGTGACTCACTCCCAGACACTCAGTGAAAATGTATCCTTGTTCAGACTAGATTCATGGACATATTCCAGCTACCAGACTCTTTCTATATGACTGTGCAGGAAATGCCTATGGGGTATGTTAATAGCCAGAAATCTACCACACGTGAAGAACTATTAACCACTCTGGGTCAGGGCACTGGCTCATGGATGGCTGATATTTGGAAAAAAAAAAACACAGAGATGTGTCTGAGGTAACATTAAGTAGGAATTTAAATACTTGGCATCATCCAATGTATTTACAATGAAAATATCATTCAGGGTTTATCTTTTCCTTCTCTTACAAATTCTTTATCATTATTTATCATCTGAATTAAAAATAGAGCTAAACTGCAAATACTTTGGAATTTACAAGGGAGAAGGCAAGGTCAGAAGCACAAACTCTAGAGTCTCAATGTATATTGTTATTCTCTCACACCCATACATGAAAGAGCAAGTAGAATGAAAGAAAATATAGAGGGTAAATTAACAATAAGTTACTAATAAATCTGATATATATTTTTAAGGGGACTATCCTATGTGCAAAGACTGGAAGTGACATAAAGTAAAATGGCACCTATGTTTAGGTCATCAGGTACAGTGCCTACAAAATCTGATTCATCTAGTAACACCGAGTAAAATAAAAGAGAAGCCACATAGAGAAGATCGCTTTTTCCGTGTGATGCTAATACATTTAATTTAAAAAAACACAAAAAACTAGTTTTATTTCACTTAGAAAAGCAATAATCTTATTGACTTTCCAGTTTGTTACTGACATTAGACATAGCTTAAGAAAAGACAAAAGGTTTTGACAGAATTACCTTCACTGCCCATTTAGAAACCAAATGGGAGGAGGGAGGAAGGAGAAAAGAAAAAAAAGCAGACATATTCCCAGCACATAAGCATGAATAAATATTTGTTGGTATTTTCTACCAATAAGTGGAGTGCAGTTTCTCCTATTAAAACCAATATGCCCCCATGTGTGTGTATGGACCTTACTCCCTGGACTCAGGCGCTCATGTGTCTCTAACAGTGTGCATCAAGCTGTAATGAGCACACAATCACATGGGCATCAAGTGAACGGGCAGGTTTTGATTTAGGAGGTCTGGGCTATCAGGAGGTGACTATGATGCTCGCAGAAAGATCTAGAGACCACACTGTGAGTGGCACTGTGTCAGGCAATCTATCATGTTAGCTTAACTGACGGTTCTTAATAGCAACTTTCTTCCTTTCCCACAATAAAGTTACAATAAAGAGGCTAAATATTTCCCTTAAATTTCAAATGAGGACTTACACCCTCAAAGAATTAGATTCACATTCTAAGCGGATATCATCAAAGTGACTTACACCAAAATGAAACAAAACTATAAGCTGCAGCCCTGCAATGTCTTCAAAATAGACATTGAGTAGAATGAAAGGTTGTTTCATAATGGAATATTCACACAAAAATGAAAAAATTATGGAACTGAAGGCTATCTGCCTGCACACTATAGGAATATTAGAAGCACAGTTTTTCAAATGAGTTATTGTAGCCACTATCTTGTTTTTCAAGCAAAACCCCTTATCCTTCTCTATAATCAAAATCCAAATATGTGAAAATGATAAATGGGGAAAAGAATCCCTTTCTGAGACATTATCCACATGTAATGATGCTAGGAACCCTGCACGTACCCCTGGGAAAGCCCTCTGGTATGAAAACTTTTCCAGGAAAGAAGTCCTGTCACCTTAAACCAAACTTGAGACTAGGGCCTGACATATAAAACAAACCACAAAATGAGTCTTTGCTCGTCAATACTGTTTTTCAGCTCGATTAACTCTGCCTCTTCCAGTCCATTGACTACACTGCCAACAGTGATTTGTATAAATATCGTATTTCTAATGTCACTCCCCTGTCTAATAAAACCTTCAATGCTTTCTACTGCTTTAGGAAACAGCGCATTTTTATTAAGACAACACTCAAGATTTGGAATTAAACATGTATTCTAATTTGCTCTGTGACACAAATCTCTTAACTACTCTGCTTTATTTTCTTTAATTCCAAAATAAGTATATACAATTCAGTTGAAAGAAATTTAGAAGAAACTAGTTGAATGAAATGAGGTTTGAGTCAAAATAATTGTTTGGTAAGAAATGAATTTTAACAGTCACTTTTTTCCTCACAGGCTAGTTACCTGAAAGTGTCACAAAATGAAGTCGTTGAAGAGAAGTTTTATAATCTGGGGAAGCCAGGATGGTTTAGCGGGTTAAGTGCTTACTTTGCAGCCCCAGGGACCAAGGACTGAACTCTGGCCCCTGTGGACCTGTACACTGAACTGGGGTGTGCTTCCCATGCAGGACGCCCCCAGCCTAGTTCCCACCCAGTGCTGCCCCCACCCACCTGTGTGGAACTATGGGGACTGCTCTGAGTCCTCCCCCTTCTCTCTGTCTCTCTCTGTCTCTGTCAAAAACAATACAATAAAATAAATCGTATAATCTGTTATGACTTTTAATTCAGGTTTTCTGTTGGTTTCATATTTGATTTTTCTCAATTTTAATTTTATTCAAATAGTCTTGCTTTCCCCTGTTTATATGAATCATATCGTTATTTTATAAAGCAATATGTGTTACATATGTAAGTTATAAAATATAAATTTATTAATGGAAATAAAATAAAATTAAAAATAAAAACATTAATAGATTATCAGAGCAGGTACAATAAATAAGTTGAAAAACTGTGGAAGATGGAGGCAGGGATTGGGTAAGAGAATGCCTCCAAATAACAGATCCTTTCATTTTATATTATTTTTATCATTTGGTTTATTGATTCCATTCAATTACTACTGTTGTTGCTGGAATTATAAAAATATAAAATAATTTCACGGTTCTGTCATTAAGTATAAGAAACTTGGCAAAAATAAGGATTATATTTAAGAAGTTATAAAGCTATTGGAACAGTCAATCATAATCTATATCTACTTTTATGTACTTTCAAAATACTTCTATGCATATGTACATGGATTTACAAAATGGTTGTTTTGCCCCAGGGACTGTGCTCAATAATTTATTTACATAACCTCATATAGTCCTCATAAAAATTTCAAGGGGCAGTTATTGTTCCCATTTTTCATGTGAATCAATTGATGTTTTAAAAAGTTGTAAATTATCATAATTTACTTAGCCAATTCTGTACTCTTGGAAATTCATATTTTTAAAAAAATTATGACTACCAACAGCTGAGTAAAAATAGTTGTCCCCAAAAGAGTATAAACAAAAAATTAAAAAGAACAACACAAACGACAAAAAAAATTATTAATATAGTTTTGCCAGTTTTTAGATCAAAACAACATCTCTACTGTCTTAGCCTTTTTGTCCTGCACCATATTGCAGTGTTATTAGTACACTCTGCTAAACACCTTGTGTTCTTATTTAGTTCCCACAACTCTGTAAAGCAGATACGGTACTTTATCCCTATTTTACAGAGAAGTAAAGTACAGGTCACTAAGGTTAAGTAACATGTCCAAAGTCACAGAACTAGTATATAATGCACTCAGAATACAAGCCCAAGGTTTGTCTTACTGCACAGCTGTTAGCCAGCATGTCAATTTGCATTTCACCAGAACAGAGACAGTAAACACCAGCAAAATGACACTCAGCTTCCTCCATTGTTAACTCCTAATCTAATGCTCCTACCAAAATAAGGTCTCTGTTCCCTAAACACTTAAAGAAACCTATCACCTATAACTATTATTTTAAGCTAGGTGTCTGTAAGTATGTTTTCCCATCCAGAGGCTCAGAAAATATTCAAGTGGACATGAAAATTGAGAAAATAAAAAAACTCTCTGTTGTTGCTAGATTTTTTTTATCATAAAAATACAGACCAAGACCTTTCTTATGCCTTTAATAATTTTATTTTCTTAATAAAGGCATTGCTATGAGGTAATTTCACTAATAGAATATGCTTTTCTATTAAATTTTTGTTACTCATTAGGTAATAACTACATTAAATCTTTAAATCATTTTGTCAGAAAATAATTTTTGCACAGCATTTGGTTAGTATTTTTTTATTCTCTCTACTTACAAGTAACCTGTAAAGTACTTTCTGAAGGTGAGTGTAAAAACATATAGCAAGAGTTTTTAAATGCCAATCTATTTATTGTTTTGTTTTTAATTTAAAAATTCATGGCAATATATTATAATGAGAAATTTTTATTTTTTCATTTTTATTTTAGAAAATTTCAAGGATACAAATCTGAAGAGAATAATATAATTTAATGTTCATTTATTCATCAACTAGGTTCAGATAGTTATACAGTTGGTTGAAGTTTTTCCATCTGTATCCCAACCCACTTAATTTTTTTTTGAGAAATAATATTTTAACAGATATCTATGGTCTATTTACATTTTTGCAATTGATAAATATATGAGCTATTTATGCCTGCTTTCTATTTTTTACTTTCCTGACTTTTCTTGGATCAAATTTTTAAGTTCCTCTTTATATTTTGCGCAGTATACATTATGTTTCCATTCACTCAGTAATGGCTTCAAAAAATGTGTGCTTTTAGACAAAGTTAACAAAACCTAAAATCAGGCAACATCTCTATCCTGTTAATGAATACAAAGGCCTTAATAAGATTTAACTCTTATATCCTAATCCACGTTATTTCTGTCTATTATTTCATTTTTACTTGTTTATTACCTTGAGTCAATTATTATTTTTAATGAACATATCAATGTTTATTTTATATTTACAACTTTTTGCTCCTTGCTTTTTCCTATCACTTTCCTCTGGGTACAGCTCTCCTCCAAAGGCCTGCTTTGGTCACTCTCCCATTAATGCTCTGGGAGCAGTAACTTCTTACATTTTTACTTCATCTCAAAATGCTTCTACTTCACACTCACTTTTGAGTGATAATTTAACTGGGTCTAGACATCCGTGTTTCCTGGTTTTCTTTCTTTACATTTGAAGATATCACATAACAATACTGTGTTCTGTACATTGAAAGTATCAATATGGAATAACTTGGGGCTTGCTTTTATGAAAAGCTTCAATATTCCCATGGTACCAACATTTTTTTATGAGGTGTGATAAAAAAAAAATATGCTGAATGTTTAAATTTAAAAAAATATATATATTATTGTAAAATTCACATTGCTATTAACGTCCCTCAAAACATTTCCCCTCGCTTCAAATACACTTATATCATCATTCTTGCCCCTTTCTGAAGCATTTCTGGAAGTCTTTCATCGGTGTCTTTAGTAGTGGTATCTCATTGTGATTATTTAAAAAAATTTTTTAAATAGCATAAAATATGATTGACAATACACAACACATATTGAGAGTGTACAATTTAATGTCTTTATATATGCATACAGCTATGAAACTATCATCAAAATCAACTGATGAATATATCTATCAGCCACAAAATCCTCCTTCCCTCTTTGAATAAGAACTCCACCCATTGCCTTCCAACAACTCTTAAGCAATCACTAATCTGTTTTCTGGTATTTTAGGTCTAGTTTGAATGTTGTAGACATTTATATAAATTTAGCAACATACTATATATCCGTTTCTGTCTGGATTCTTTCACTCGGCATAATTATTTTGAGACTCAACCTTGTTAATGCTTAAGTGTTTCAACAGCTTATTCCTTTTCATTGCTTAGTAATATTATTCTATGATATATCACAATTTGTTTATCCAGTCACCTCTTCATGTATATTTGGGTTGTTTCCAATTTTTGCCTGTTACCAATAAAGATGCTATGAACAAGTCTTTGTACTCTTTCTCCTTAGGTCAATATCTGTGAGTGGAAAGAATGTTTCCTTATTATTGAGCTTACCGGTATATACCTGGACATAATCCTTTGTTAAGTATTTTCAGTTTACAGCAAATATTTCTGTTCTTGTGTCTTTGGAAGAGCAAAAGTTTTAAATTTTGATAAAGTGTAACTTTTTTTTTCTTTTGTGGGTCATAGTGCTGGTATCATATTTAAGAAGTATTTCACCTCTGGAATGCCGGGATAGCTTAACATGTTGAGAACTTGCCTTGCATCCACAAGGTCCGGGGATCATTGCAGATCAAATCCTGGCCCTGCCTCTTGCACACCCACATGCTGAACTGTAGTACAACTGATGACCACTGGGATGGTGGTGAAGTTCCTCAACCTTCCATGAGGGAAGCCACCAGTTCTGTTCTGCCCTGTGTGGCCCCACATCCACCTGTGTGGAATAAAATCATGTCACAAAACTAATGATGTACAACTATGAAGACTGCTCTGGGCCTTCCCCCTTCTCTCTCTCTCTCTCTCTCTCTCTCTCTCTCTCTCTCACCTTCTTTCAAACAATAAATCTTTTTTAAAATATTGACCAACCCAAATTTACAAATATTTTTGTCTTTTAAACTTATAGTTTAGTTTAAATGTACAATGTATTTTGTGTATACAGTGATCCCTCGTCTTTCGTGGTTAATGGGGACCAGAACTTTCCGCGAAAGCTGAAAAACCGCCAAGTAGGATTTGCCCCTAGGAATGTTCGTGTATGCGGGTACAAGAATGTTTTAAACATGTAAACAGTATTCATACTTCACTCATTTAAGACAAAAATGACAACAGTATACGTATTTACTTAAACGTGTCAGTGCTCATTAATAAGGTTAATGACAAAACCTTATACAGTAATAAACATGAATCAACATTGCTTTCTGAGAGAGGTGAAGAGGCTTGTGTGGGTGGCGGAGGAGAGGCTCTCACGTGACTCGTAGAAGCGTTAGGCTCACTCGGAGACTCTTCTGCTGGAGGCGCTGACGGGAGAGCCGGGGGCTTTACCTTGGAGAGAAACATGGTGATGGGGAGCTGTTGTCTTTGTTCTTTCTTTTCCTTCAAAATTCCCCTGTACAAGGACATAACCCCGTCAACGGGGTTCTGGGCGCCCCGGAGGAAGCTTTCGCAGGGGCACAGCGCTTAGGCGGCATTATAAGGGCTTAATTAATAACAAAAGTTATCGCTTAAACAAAACAAGTTATCGCCAACACAACACTAAAACCCCGTCAACG
>PVKE010047936.1:0-11758 GCA_004027555.1 Craseonycteris thonglongyai | reverse complement strand
GAACCATATGCTGAACTGGGAGCTCCCCCAGTTCAGTTCTCTCTCTGTCTCTGTATCTCTCTCTCTCTCTGTCAAAAAACAAACAAAAAAAATATTAAAAAAATATTATTTATCACGATTATACAAAATCTTTTATAACATGTGACATTTAATTTGGCCAATTTTATGTTTTATGTTTATCCTTGCTCTCAGAGATTGGGGAGAGAACTGGTATTAAATAAGTAACTTGTAGCACAGAGTATTATTAAATTAATATCCTTAATCTCAAAACATCACTTCCCTACAGCATTTTTTCATCTATCACTTCTATAAATCTAGTGTCTATCTAACACCATAAATAATTATTACTATATTGACTATATTTCTTATTCTATACCTTACATCTTCATGACTACTTTGTAACAACCAAATTGTATTTCTTAATCTCCCTGTTTTTTCATCCACCCCTAAACCCCCTTTCATCTGGCAACCATCAAAATGTTCTGTGTATCTACGAGTTTGTTCTTGTTTAAATTGTTTATGTTGTTCTTTAGATTTCACTTATAAGTGAAAACATGTAATATTTGCCTTTCTCTGACTTATTATATACTCATAAGACAATACCTCATAAGTCCACCTATGTTGTTGAAAATAGGAAAATTTTGTTTGTTAGCTGAGTAATATTTCCTTGTGTATATGTACCACCTCGTCTTTATCAATTTATGCATTCAAGGACACCCAGGTTGCCTTCATATTTTGGCTACTGTAAATTGTGTTGCAATGAACATATGAATGCACACATCTCCTCTAAGTAGCATTTTAGGATTCTTCAAACAAATACCCAGAAGTGGGATTACTAGGTCCTTCTATGTTCCTTTTCTTTTAAAGTCTATTTTTTCTGGTATGAGTACTGCTATCTCAGTTTTTTTTTCTTTCTTTATTTCCATTTCCATCCAATATCTTTTCTCATTTCTTTACTTTCACTCTGTATGTGTCTTAATTTGAAGTGAGTTCTTGTAGGTAGTAAATGGATGGTTCTTATTTTCTTAGTCATTCAGCAATCCTATATTTTTGATCAAAGTATTTAGTTCATTTTTATTAAAAGTAATTGTTAATGGATACGTAGTTATTTTTATTGCCATTTATTATTTATATATTTTTAGTATTTTTTTTTTCTTAAAGAAGTCTCTTTAGCATTTCTGAGAAAACTGGTTTGGTGGTTATGAATTCTTTTAGATTTTACTTGTCTGAGAAGCTCTTTATCAGTCCTTAAATTCTAAATAATAGCTCAGCTGGGTAGAATAATCTTGGTTGTAAGTCATTGCTTTTTTATCATTTTGAATATTTCTTGCTAATTCTTTGGCCTTCAAATTTTTTACTGAGAAATTAGCTGATAGTTTTATGGGAGCTCTCTTGTAGGTAATTAACTACTTTTATTTCACCACTTGGAAGATTCTTTCTGTGTCTTTAACCTTTGATATTTTAACTATGGTGTGCCTTGTTGTGGGCCTCCTTAGGTTTATTTTCATTGAAACTCTGCATTTTCGGGCTTTAATATTCATTTTCTTTGCCAGGTTAGGGACATCTGCAGTCATTATTTCTTTTTAAAGATTTCTTTTTATTGTTTTTGACAGAGAGATACAGAGACAGAGACAAAGAGAAGGGGGAGGACCCAGAGCAGTCTTCATAGTCACACATCATTGGTTTTTTCCACATAGTTTCATTCCACAGGTGGGTACGGGGCTGCACAGGGCAGGCAATGGGCTGGGGTCTCACCCCACTGAGTACCAAACTGGGGACACTTCACCGTTCAGCATATGGGTCTGCATGGGCTGGGGCCAGGATTCGATCCTCAGTCCCTGGGCTGCAAAGTGAGCGCTTAACCCACTGAGCCATCCCGGCTTCCCCTATAGTCATTATTTCTTGAAATTGATGATCAACTCCTTGTTTTCTCTCTCCTGCTTCTGGCAACCCTATGATGCTAATATTGCTACTATTAATATTGTTCCAGAGGCCCCTTAAACTGTCATCATTTGTTCATTTTGGATGTTTTGTTTTGTTTTTCCTATTCTTTCTCTTTCTTTCCTTTTTTTCTTTCTTTTTTCTGATTCACTGTTTTCTGACACCTAGTCTTCTAAATCACTGATTTGATTCTCTGCTTTATCTAATCTGTTGATTTTCACAAATGTATCCTTCATTATGGTTACTGTATTTTTATGTTTCACTGGTACTATTTTTATCTCCATTTTTATATTTTTCTCTTAGTTGAAGCTTTTCCTGAGATCATCTATCATCTTTATTTTTTTTAAGATTTATTTTTATTGTTTTTGACAGAGAGACAGAGAGAAAGGGGAGAGCCCAGAGCAGTCTCCATAGTTGCACATCATTAGTTTTCTACATAGTTCTATTCCACACAGGTGAGGTGGGGGGCATGCTGGGCAGGCACTGGGTAGGGGGCCTTCCAAATGTGAGGCATGCCACATTGAGAATGACTGGGGGCACATCCCAGTTCAGTATATGGGTCTGCATGGGCGAAGACTGAAATTCAGTCCTTGGACGGTGGGGCTACAAATGAGCGCTCAACCCATTGATCCATCCCGGCATCCCCTTTTAGCATCTTTATAACTAGTGTTTGGAACTCCGCATCTAGTAGATTGTTTGTCCCTAGTTTGTTTAGCTCATTTTCTGGAGTGTTGTTCTTATTTGTTTGTTTGTTTGTTTTTTTGTTTTGTTTTAATTGGGACATTTTTCTTTGTCTTTCAATTTTGCCTGTTGCCCTATGTTTGTTTCTATGTATTAAGTAGAGCTGCTATGTCTCCCAGTCTTAGTAGATTGATTCTATGTAGTAGGTGTCCTGTAGGGCCCAGTGGCACAGTTTTTCTGGTCACCATAGCTGGGTGCTCCAGTTGTATTCCTTGTATAGGTTGTGTTTTCCCTCCTATTGTAGTTGAGCCTAGATGCTATTTGAACCTTGGTGGAAGAGATTAAACCTTAGGCTTATTGGTTGTAAGGATTGGCTGTGAGTACAATGGAGGAATTGTAGTGCAGGGGCTGACACTACAGAGCAACATTTGCTTTAGCAAGGCTCTGGTGCCTTCCCAGTCTGATCTTTGGGTGTGTTTTCCTGGAAGATGGGTAAGTGATACTCTGGCTTGTTCTGAAGATGCCACTGGGTGTTTGTTTCAGTTATAGGGCTTTTTGAAAGAAAACGCATTGTCAGCCAAATTGAGCCACACCTTGTTTTCAGCCACAGGCCACCTGGCATAAGCCAACAAGCAATATGTAGATGGCTTCCACAGTTGCTGTGCTTGTAGGTGCCTCAAGAGGCCAAGTTATACACCAAGGATTGCTGTCACTAGTGCCCGGCTTATGGCTGCTCAACCAGAGGTACAAGACATATCAAAAGTAGATGCTACTTGTTTGGGTTTTAGGAACCTTTGAGAGATTTTGGGAAAGTCTGTACCCTAATCTAAGGTAGTCTGTTTGTATGGAAAAGCCACTAGAATAAGGTGACCAGACGTCCCACTTTTGGCGGGACAGTCCTAATTTTCAACAAATTGTCCCGCGTTCTGCGGTGTTTTAAAAAAGTCCCGATTTTTGGAAAGAACACACGACAAGCTAGGGAACGGCAGGAGATAGGCCAAATGTTTAATCAAGAACCCCCTCCCCCCTGGTCAATGGTGTCTTGCTTTACCAATGTTAAAATCTGGTCGCCTTACACTAGAAGTGGCTAGGTTCTGGCAAGTTGAACAAAAATTATTAGCCAGGTTGATGGAGATTGAGGTATGTTGGCCACCTATGTCTGCATGCCAGGGAGGGGATAGGAACCAATGAAGAAACAATGGCTTTCACCAGCTCTTCTATCTCAGAGAAAGCTTCCAGTCTAACCCTTTCCCTTAAGCCAGAGAAGTCAATTTCTTCCTGTATGTGCCTGGTGCATTTTTAGCTGCTTACCCATCCCTGTAGCTCAGAGCTCTTGTGTCTGTTAGTGAGTAAGTTCATTACCAGGCCCTTTAAGGGGATCACCTGAGGCTGCAACTGCCCTCTTTCTCACTCAGCCACATTCTCCACTGATTTTCACAACCAGAAATTATAGGGACTCCTGTCCCTGAAACCATGGGCTTGAGAGCCTGGTGTGAGACTGGTACCCCTCACTTTTCCCTGGGGGAAATCTGCAGCTGATATAGTTCTAATTTCTAATGGTCATATGTGGGTGTGGGGCCAGCCTTTTCTGTATCCCTGCTTTTCTTATCAGTCTTGAGATGGCTTCTTCTGTATGTTCTTAGTTATAGAACTTCAGTTCAACTAGAATTTAGACAATTTCCAATGATGGTTGTTCTGTATTTTAGTTGTAATTCTGAACTGGCTATGAGAGGAGGTAAGCGTAGCATTTACTTATTATCATAGCCAAAATTTTTTGTGGGGTCATTATTATATACATGCTGTAAATGTTATAAATATTGGCAATACACAACTGACATAAATAATAATAATTTGGAAGAATTACGTAGGAGTATATTTGCAATAGTGGAATTGATTACTTTTTATTTTTCTAAGTATCAAACTTAAAATTTCAATAATCAGCAGAATACCACTACCAAAGTTGATTATAATTTAAATTATATGCTAATTATGATTATAATTTAAATTAATTTGTATTCATATTCAATATTATAGAATAAACCCTGAATAAGGGGTACCATATATATTTCCAAAATGTTAATATGAAAAACAAGAGGGACAAACTTGCAGCATAACTATGTCATGAGTGAGAGGTTTAGTTTGACAGAGTGTAACTAAGCACCAACACACAATCCAAAAAAAATTAGCAAAACTTTTCTTAGTATAAAAACAAAAAACACCTAACCTAAATATTTATGTTATATAAAATAGAAAAATTTGTATAAATTGAAGTGTTAAATTTATTCAAACTTTTATAATAATGCATCCTTAATTTGATTATAAAATTCCATAAAGATAGAGCTCTTTCTCTGAAAGGTTTCTGTTTTTCAAGGTGTTACTTGCTTACAAAGATATTGGATTGGTAAATGAGCTCTGTCACAAGAAAGAATTAACTCTAATGGCCTGAAAATGTTGATAAATATTAACTAAAAGTAAAATTGTTTTTCACCATTTCAAATGTATTTCTTAATTTTTCAGATTTTTCATTGATTTTTCTAAGTTTTATAATACACAGGTTAATCTCTTGACATTAAAAGATCCATCCAAATAATTTATACCCTGAAATTATACAAATACAAATGATTATTTACAAGGCAAAAATGACACTCATTTGCGTTGTGAAATAAAACTTTTATACATGAGCAAAATGTTAAAGGAAAAGATTGCAAACTAATTAATATTTAAGACACGACTTTCTTTAATTTCACAGTTAACTTCTAAGATGTCTTCATAATGTATCAAACATTCATGCTGAGCTACATTTCCCAGATCTGCCCCCCACACACACACTCTTCTTAACATAAGGTGGTCTTTGCACAATATTTGGAAAGCAGTTGTTCAGCAGAAAATACACTGCTTTCATGTTTGGAAGGTAGGTTTAAGGACAATAGGCACTGTTGCAAGTCAGTCATGTTATTGTTTTATCTTTTGGCACGTTTCATTAGCATGGAGCAGAAACCGAGTTGCGAACACACCACTTTCACACTGAGTTCTCCTTCAGTTTCTTTAACAGCATACAAGGTACACCTTTAGCTATGTCACAAAGAGTGCCAACCACTCTTAAGGAATAACTATTTATGTGAATTAAAAAAAAAAAGTTAGATGACACGGTTTCCAGTCGATCTTTATCAATCTCAGTGCATTAGTACATGCTCATCGGTTCTAGTTTGTCCATGCTCTTCCTACTTCATATCCATCTTCCTTCCTAATTTTCTGCCCTGTGGACAGCAACTTTAAGTATCATATGCAAAAACAGTAGATTTTTTTTTTTTTTTTAAACAGTAGATTTGCCGAAGTTGTTTTACTAACTTAAAAAAATTGGGTAGGGAAAGCTGGGATGGCTCAGCGGGTTAAGCACTCGCTTTGAAGCCCCGGGGACTGAGGATCGAGTCCCGGCCTCAGCCCATGCGGACCCACATGCCCTGCGCAGCCCTGTGCCCGCCTGTGGAGTGAAACTATATGGAACACTAATGTCAACTATGGAGACTGCTCTGGGCCCTCCCCCTTCTCTCTGTCTCTCTCTGTCTCTGCTTCTCTCTGTCAAAAATCAATAAAATAAATCTTTAAAAAAAAAAATAAAAAAAATTGGGTAACGTCAAGCCCTACTAAAACTTTATCATATGTATATGTATACATATGTATATACATGTATATATATATATATACATATATATATATATATACATGTATATATATATGTGTGTGTGTGTGTGTGTGTATACGTATATATATATATGTATAAATGTGTATATATATATATATTTATTCATTTGTAAGTATTCTGGTGTGTGTATATATATATGTATATATATTGATGGTGCTACTATACTGTTATAAAATTATTTGATACATTCTACTAAATATTTGTGAGAACAGAAAAGATCAAAGAGTCTCAAATATTTTCAAATTATCATAACAATTGAAGTCTAAAAGATGTCAGACTTGTTTCTTTGGGTACTTTTCATAGATATAGCAGTCATTCATATAAATATTGATTATAGAATTTTCTGAGTAGTCAATTCTGGACAGGAAAAAATGTCTGTTGGTAGACAGGACAAACTCAAAGGTGTATCAACAGGAGGAAAACCTACTAAGATTTACACTCAGTCAGAAAGTTAACCTATGAAGATCTTAAAATCCCATGCCATCCTTATTTGCCAAAAATAAAAAAGGAAACAAAATCATTGTTATTGTATAAACCATACAATTAGTAGATAAAATCTGGAGTACAGTAAATGAAATCAGAGAGTTAAACAAGTATGGCTAACAAAGTATCAAAGAAACAGTTTGTAGATAGAACATGCAGTAAGATTCAAGGACCTTGAAATCAACATTATTTACTTCACCATTATCATCAACAACAACAACAAAAACAGAGTGATATCTAGTGGTTTGTTATATAAAAAGATTTGTGGCACTTAATTAATTTACCCATGTTATTCTCAGTTCTGTACAACCTCTCTTTTCAAAATTTAATTTATTCATTATGTGAAATAAATATTTTTCTAAAATCAGCTTTCAGCTTTGAGTTTTTAAATTTCATTGTGGAAGGATCTATTCACGGTATTTATTTCATCTACAGTGTTTTAAAATAAATCATTTAGAAAATAAATCATTTAGAAAAAATTTATTCCATTACATATATACACTTCAAAATCATATTTAGGGCATGCCGAGATGTTGCAGCAGGGTTGAGTGCTTGCCTTGCAGCCCCAGGATCTGAGGATTGAATACTGGCCGAAGCCAGTGTGAACCCATATGCTGAACTGGGGTGTGCCCCCAGTTCAGTTCTCGATGGGGCCCATGCAGAAGACTCCTGGCCCAGTTCCTGCCTTATGCAGCCCCACACCCACCTGCGTAGCAAAAATATATCAAAAACTAATGACATACAATTATAAAGGCTGTCCTGGGTCCTCCTCCTCTCTCTGTCTCTCTTTGTCTCTCTTTGTCAAAATAATATTTAGGCAACACATTTGAATATATTTCTTTTTCTGACTTCCCAGAACAAAATAAAATATTAGAATGCCTTCAAATTATCTAATTAAAGAACACAAAAGTTAGAATTCACACTGAGTCTAATTCTTCTGATCCATGGGTTATTTTAAAATTATTATAGAATGGCTATTTATCTAATTTTATTCATTTTATCTTTCTTTTTATTTAGAACATTATTTATTTTACAATTTTTAAATAGCTTTGGAAGTCCTGATTATTGAGCATGGGGCTTCTAGGATGTTTGACTATTGAAAAAATTTATTGTGATATATAAAAATTTGCAAAAAATACAAATAATATTTTCTACCCTCTACTTAACTTCTCCAAATATAACATCTTCGTGAATATATTATTAAAACCAGGAAATGTATGATTCCACTCATATTGGAAATCTAAAACAAACAAACAAAGCTCATTAAAAAAAAAAGATATCAGATGTATGGTTACTAGAGGTAGGATTTTGGGGGGTGGGAAAATTGAATAAAGGTGGTCAAAGGGTACAAACTTCCAGTTTTAAGATAATAAGTTCTTGAGGATATGATGTACAACATGATAACTACCACACTGCTGTATAGTATATTTAAATTTTGCTAAGAGAGACAATCCTGAAAATTCTTACCACAAAGAAAAGAAATGGATGCTAGGTAAACTTATTGTGGTAATCATTTTGTGCTGTATCTATTCCAAGTCTTTATGTGGTATAGCCTAAACTTATAAAGAACTATATGTCAGCTGTATTTTAATAAAATAGAAAAAAGGTGTTTTAGTGATTCTAATTCCTTTTCTATATTAATTTTAGAATACTTTTGTTTATATCTGTAAGAAATCTCTCTCATATTTTCATAGGAATTATATTAAACCTGAGTATCAGTTTGGGTATAATTGATATATTTATTCTGTTGAGTCTTCCTATCTATGAACCTCCATTTATTTAGATCATCTTTGATATCTTACAGTAGCGTTTTGTAGTTAGTAGCATACAAATTGTGTACACTTTTTAATAAAATTACTATTAAGCATTTATTTTTTGCTGATTTTAAAAAATCTTTTTTTTAATTGTTTTTGACAGAGAGAGAGAGAGAGAGAGAGAGAGAGAGAGAGAGAGAGAGAGAGAGAGACAGAGAGAGAACTGAACTGGGGGAACTCCCCAGTTCAGCATATGGGTCCGCACGGGCCAGGGCCGGGATTCGATCCCTGATTCCCAGCGCTGCAAAGTGAACGCTTAACACACTGAGCCATCCCGGCTTCCCCTTTTTTCTGATTTTAAATAGTGGTTATTTAAGATTTTAATTTTTATAAGATTATAATTTTTATAAAATGATCTTTTATTTACTTATTTTGTCTTCCAAAGATTTATTGAAGCAAAAGCAAATTTGTCATACTTTTGGGGGAAAAAGCTTTTTTAATGATATTCAAAAATAGTTTTTAAAAAGTATTCTAGCATAAGTTTTTTAATGAGTGCAATATGTTCTAAATATTATTAATCAATCTTTTAGGAATGTTGTTTCGTAAGAATTAAAGTTTATTCCTATTTCAAATTTACCTTGTGATCCTAGAAAACTGCAGAAAGACACTTAAAAGCAGTGTAAGATGCAAATTTCTATTTTATTCTTGCTGGTAATATATTTTACTGCAATAAGGTGCATGCAATTTTTATTCCAGATCATTGTGTTGCTGAAGTTTCATGGATAGCATGCCTGTCCCTAGTTTCAGCGGTCTTAATCGAAAGTGTCTTTTTTGAAGGGGTGTCAATGAGAGGGATTAAACGTAGATTGCTTTCCCTCAGGTTTAGGAAAGAAAAGTTTGGAAGAGGTAGAGCAATCCTGTTCTTTTCACCTTTTAGCAGCTTCCTGTAGGTGGCAACCTCTCTTTATTTCTAATTGTTAAGTTTATTGGGGTGACATTGGTTGGGAACAATTACATAAGTTCCAAGTGTACAATTCTACATTACATTGTCTATGCATTCATTATGTGCTCACCATTCAGAGTCAGTACTCTTCCCATCATTATATATTTAATGCCCCCTCCCTTCTCTACCACATGCCCCACTCTCCCAATCACCTCCTTCTTTACCCTCAGGTAACTATTAAACTATTGACTGTATCTATGAGTTTTTGTTTCTTTGTTACTATCAGTTTTATATTTCACTTATAAGTGAAGTCGTATGGGTTTCTTTTTTGTTGTTTATTTGTTTATTTTTCAGGCTGACTTATTACACTTAATATGATGGTTTCATGGCCCATCCTTGTTGTCACAAATAGTTGCAGTTTATCATTTCTTATTGCTGCATAGTTCTCCATTGTGAAAATGTACCACAAATTCTTTTCCCAGTTAGCCATTAAAGGCTATGTTTGTTTCCATGACATTGTCACCATAAACAGTGCTGCGGTGCACATGGGGGTACACATATATTTGTGAATTAAGGTTTTCAAGTTTTTTGGGTAGATACCCAGAAGAGAGGTTGCGAGGTCCTCTATGGCAGGGGTGGCCAACTTTTCTGTACATAAGATCTACTTTTTATTTTAAAAGTGTGTCGCGATCGACTTGTTGTCATAGGCATAGTCTAAGGGGGAAGAAGGGGTGTGAAATGCATACTATGTTTATACACTGTGTTTCAATATAAGGTGCATTCCAGCGAGGTATGGGTAGATAAGTAAAATATATGTTCAAAACTATTTTTTTATATTTTAAATCACTTATTAAGTTTTTGAGATATAGGCTCATGAAGAATATAAATTTCCAGACCCAACTTTTGATAGCAGCATTCCGTACATGCGGTACCTAAAAAATTCGATTTTCCGACACTTTTTCAAGATAGATTTTTACTAACTTAAAATGCAATTTAATTTTTTTTTTATCAACTGCAATGTATAAGTTGTACTATTTGTTCGTAAATATGAAAAAGTTGTTATAAAAATGCACAGTATGGCTGATAATTTAATTTCAATATTTCACTTTCGCGTATTTTTGGGGGGCCAGGAAAATTTATCGTGAAAGAATAATACGACTTACTTTTTGCTAATCTATCAATAGCTCGCTGAGTACACCTCATACTGAAATATAGATATACGACTTCTCTACCTACGTAAAAAAAAACAACAATAATTATTTAAAGGGCCAAAAATCTCACGTCCAGGGGAATTAAAAGAACAAGGATAATTATTAACTATATTTATTAATTCAAAGTAGCTACAGATAAAGACAGATTTAGAATTTACTTTGTTGCCTTAACATTAATGGGAAGACTGAGTTTGCATGTCTCTAACCAAGGAATCATAATTAGGTAAATATTCTGACAAAGGTAATAATAATGAGTCTCCAGTATGGGAATCAGTCAGGACAGAACGTTGTTAATCTTCGTTAGCTTCAAGTACGAAAATGCTGATTCGCATAGGTATGTAGATTCGAAACAAGAATAGATATATTCGCTACATTTGTTGATACTGGGATATTTTTCTCGGTTGACATATTTCCAAAAATCTTCTTCAAATTTTCTGGCTTGTAAGATTAAGTCAGTTTGTAAAATTATAAGTTCATTTTCCAATGCCTTTTGATCCATATGAAATATGTCTGAAATTTTTTGGCTAATGCGTTTCACACTTAACTCTTTTTTAAAAGGAAACGATATAAATTCCACAATTTCTTTATTTTTTTCAAAATCCTGGAATCTTACCTCAAAATCTTCAATTACTTTTTGGATTTCTGCGACGTATTTGTTGATCTTATAATGAATATTTTTATGTTTTTGTAGGTTATCCGCCATATTTGGAAAATGATTCAGATTATTTTGTTGCAGATCTTCTATTCACAAAATAAATTTTGTTTTATATGCGTCTATGCAGCTGATCATATCAATTACTGTTTTATTTTTACCTTGTAATTCTAAATTTAAATGACTTAATGTTGAAGTAAAATCGGTAAGAAATGCTAAGTCACTAAGCCAAGTTTCATCATTTAAATTTTCACAGTTTCCATCTTGTTTGTGAAGAAAATCTATAATTTCAGGCAATAAATCATGAAATCGCTGCAGAAATTTACCTCTGCTTAGCCATCTGACATCGGTATGTAGTAATAATTCAGGTTGGCCTTCATCGAGTTGCAG
>PVKE010047935.1:0-11757 GCA_004027555.1 Craseonycteris thonglongyai | reverse complement strand
AAAAAAAAAAAAAAAAAGAGTGGTGTATAGCAACAAGATCTGTGAACAGTGCCTAAATCTATAAAACAAAGGATGTGGCAGCAGGAGCGTGCTGGGTGAGGAGGGCTCTGAACATCTAGACTGTGTGTCTTTCATATCCCAAGCACAGAGCCAGTTTTCATACTGAGGGTATTTGATTTTCAAGGCAACCATAAAAGTAAGCATTATTTTCCTCTCCCACCTGTTTTACAAATAAGAAAACTGATGCTCATTATTCTGTGCATAGTCACACAGCCAAAAGCCGGGGAGATACCAAAGTTCATATTTTTTTCTACATCAAGCTGCCTTCAACAGGCCAAGAAGCTGTATTCATAGGGGAACAGTATTTAGAAAGGATTTTTATTACAAATTAGTCTTCTCAACCTTAGAACATATGAGGTCTGAAAATTCAGTTCTAGAACTCATCCCAAACAAAGTGCTACATACCTCATTGCTGAATACCTACTATAGGATCATCTTCGAAGTACTTCCTTTGAGAAGCTATGCACCAATGCCAGAGCCTAGTTCACCCTTCCAAGCAATTCTGGAACCCTTTTTCTGGAATAGCCATCAGAGCTGTCATTGTATTACCCTTAATGTCCTGAATGTCATCAAAATGCCTTCCTTTCAATATTTCCTTTATCTTGGGGTAAAGAAAAAAGCATTGGGGGCCAGATCAGGTGAGTACAAGGGAGTGTTCCAATATAGTTATTTGTTTACTGGCTAAAAACTTCCTCACAGACAGTGCTGTGTGAGCTGGTGCATTGTCGTGATGCAAGAGCCATGAGTTGTTGATGAAAAGTTCAGGCCATTCTTGTCTTTTTCACGCAGCCTTCCTTTTTAGCACTTCCAAATAGTCAATTAGGTTGACTGTACAGTTGGTACAAATTCATAATGAACAATCTCTGTGGGTGATGCTGGGATAGCTCAACAGGTGAGTGTTTGCCTTGCAAACACGAGGTCCAGGGATCGAATTCCAGCCCTGGCCTGTGCAAACCCATATGCTGAACTGCAGTGCAACTGGTAACTGCTGGGATGGGTTCCTGCACCACACAGCTCCACATCTACCTGTGTGGAACGAAACCATGTTACAACTAATGATGTGCAACTATGGAGACTGCTCTGGGCCCTCCTCTTTCTCTCTTTCTCTGTCTCTCTTTTACCGTCTCTCAAATAATAAAATAAATCTTAAAACAAATCCCTGTGATATCAAAAAAGGTTAACAACATCATTTTGACTCTTGATTTGGACTGGTAGAACTTTCTTGGCCATGGACAACTGGCCGACTCTCATCGTGCACTTGGATGCTTTGTGTCAGGATCATATTGGTACACCCACATCTCATTGCCAGTGATAACTCAGCCCAAAATGTCATCTTGCTTCTCCAAAGGGTCTCAGCAAACTTCGACTCTCCTTTGCTTTTGTTCATCAATGAGCTCCTTCAGCATCATTTCTGCACACACTGTTCTTTTTTTTTTTTTTTTAAGATTTATTTCTATTGCTTATTTGACAGAGAGAGAGAGATAGACAGAGAAACAGAGAGACGGAGGAGGGCCCGGAGTAGTCTCCACAGCTGCACATCCTGACAGGAACTGAACTGGGGGCACACCTTAGTTTAGTATATGGGTCTGCATGGGTCGGGGCCAGGATTCGATCCTCAGACCCCTAGGTTGCAATTGTGAGTGCTCAACCCTCTGAGCCATCCCAGCTTCCCCAATACACACTTTTCTTATGCCAAGATTTTCAGTTAAGATTTTCCTAACTGTTTCTCTATCGATATTTACTTGATCTGCTATGCTTCTCACATTCAGCCAATGTTTTTGATGCACAATTTGACAAATTTTTGCAATATTTTCATCAGTTCTGCTCATTATTGGATGCCCTGGCCTCTTATCATCAGTGACATTTTCTCTCCCCTCAGAAATATATTTAATCCATTTTTTACATGGCTGTTTTCTTCATGGCCTTATCCCCATAAACTTGGACAAACATGTCCCTGATTTTATTTCCACTCTTGCCGAGTTTAACAAAAAATTTCATGTTTTTTCTTTGCTCTACTTCAAGCTCTGACATTCTCACGATGGCACACAAAACATGCAACAACAATAATGAATGCCACTCAGCAAGACACCATCACAGGTGGACATGTGCACAGCTGTGAGACACTGATATACCACAATAACGAAACCTTACCGAGTTGCTTGCACAGTGCTGCCAATGTCAGTGCACAGTGGCAAGTTTGCAAACTTGTCAGACCTGGTAATCACCAAATGTTTTAGAGGTCTTCTCTGAAAACGAAGAGAATGTGTCCTCTCAAGTTGGTTTGGAGGATCACTTACTAGATGTTTCTGACTACTTGCAAAATTCTCCACTACTATCTGATGACTTTAGGTAGAGAAAATTGACCCTGAATAGAAGAGATAATTTTAGTAATTTAAGCGAGTTTTTTAAAAAGGACTGAAGATATGGATGGACTTCAGGACATCTGTACTTGGTTTTGAGCAAATGAGAGTTTCCTGTTCCTCTCCCATCCTGAGTGGACCCCAGGTTTGTATTCCTGCAGGATCCCTGGCCTAGCAGGTTTTCCTAGTTGCCCCCAGAGCATGAGTATTTGTTTCTACCCTTTTCTTCAGAAGCAGTAGATCTTTATCTGGGTCCCTGCAAGGGAATCTTTGCTATCCTCCTCCTGCCCCTTAGCTGTTCAAAGCTATTACTTTGTATGAAAGACAGATTTGGGGAAGTCAGCTGTGTTTCATACCTCTTCCCTTGTGAGAGCTAATAATTACCAGCAAACCTGGGCCCCCGAAAGGACTCTCTCTTAGCTCCTGCTCTTCCCCCAATCTTTGTTGTGATCATCTGGTCATTAAGAGCATGGGAATAAGTACAGTGTCCCTTATAGACTTCTGAGGTTCCCATCTATTTTAAACCGATGCACCTGCCCCCATTTAGCCTTTAGAAATTTGTTAAAAATTGAGCTTTTTTTCTCTTTTTATCTACCTTAATGATAGTTATCCCTTCCTTTCACGCTGTGCCAAGGTAAAACTTCATGTGTTCCCTCTCTTCTTTGGAAGGGCTTGCTACCCTTTGAGATTTAGTTCATTTAATTGCCTTGTGCACTCAGGTCTTTAATGGCGTTTTTCTTGTTCTTAGGATGGGGGTAGTGCTCTCTAGAAGCTTTCTAGATCCTAAGCAAAAGTGGAACTATAGATGAAATTTAAAAATCTATTGTATTACAGAAATTTCCAAGCATTTGAAAATATAGAGAGAAGTGTGAGTACTCACCACCCAGTTTCTGCAAGAATTTATCATTGACTTTCTTCCACATTAATACATACAGATTAATTTCATTCTTTTTAGCAGCAGTATAGTATTGTATGGTATCAAAATATTTCAACTTAGCTATAATCAATAAGACGAGGAATAACAAGTGCTGGAGAGGCTGTGGAGAAAAAGGAACCTTCATACACTGCTGGTTGGAATGTAAACTAGAACAACCACTATGGAAGGCTGTATGGAGATTCCTCAAAAAATTAGAAATGGAATTGACATATGATCCAGCAATCCCTCTTCTGGGTATCTACCCAAAAAACACGAAAACCTTAATTTGCAAAGACATCTGTACCCCAATGTTCATTGCAGCACTGTTCGTGGTGGCCAAGTCATGGAAACAGCCAAAGTGTCCTTGATAGATGACTGGATAAAGAAGCTGTGGTACATTTACACAATGGAATACTACTCAGCGATAAGAAATGATGAACTACAGCCATTTGTGACAACATGGATGGACCTTGAAAACCATCTTATTAAGCAAAATAAGTCAGATTGAAAGAATCAAGAAACACATGACCTCACTTATAGGTGGAATATAAAACTGAAAGGAACAAAGAAACAAATACTCATGGGCACACTCAATAGTTTGGGGTTACCAGAGGGTAAAGGGGAAGGTGGGTGGGAGAGTGGGGGTGGGAGGTGTAGGGAGGGGACATCTAGTGTATGGTGATGGAAAATGAGCTGGTTCTGGGTGGTGAGCACATAATGCGATACATAGATGATGTAATGTAGAATTGTACACTTGGAAACTATGTAATTGTTACAAACCAATGTCATCCCAATAAACTTAACAATAAAAAAAACCCAATAAAATAAACCTTAAAAAAAATTTTGGTTTATATAACCATTCCTACACTGATGGTTATTTGTCTCCATCTAATAATATTACCTCAAACATTTTTTGTATGTAGTTCTTTGTGTTCTAGCAGGACTTTTTACTTGGGATGGATTCCTAAAAGTGTGTTCAATGGGTCAAAGGTTATGTATATTTTACATTTTGATAGGCAATGCCAAATTGTCATTAAAAAAATCTCTACCAATTACATTTCTTCAAAACATTGCAAGAGTGGCACTGAAAACCTTAACCTAACAAAAATCTGAGACTACTTATTCTAATAAAACAATTAAGTTTCCAGTTTGATTCACTGGAAGACATTCTCAGTATAAAGGTCTGTTGGCCATTTCAAAAGAGCATTTCAAGGGTGCATGTAAACACTGGTCTTTAGTTCTTTCAGTCCAGTATTCATAGCTGAAGGTATTTGCTATTTAAATGTAATTCATCAAAATTTAGTGCTTAATCACATGAACAACACTTCTGGTTATTCCATTAGTTCCCTGTCCTTGTACATCAGAGACTTTAGTAATAGTTCTGATGATTTATGTCATAAGCAAAGAATGTGCTTAATTCTTGGCATTAAAGGAAAAGTGGCTAAATGATATTTTATAGCTTCCAATTTAAAAAGAAAGAAAAATATTGTTCATAGATTTGCTTAAATTCTTATACTTCTGATTATTTGAAACTCTAGCATCTCATATGTAAATTTTTTTATTTAATAAATATTTATATTTAGTTCCTACAATATGCATGTGTATTCTGCTATATACTGACAGAATTAAAAAAATTAGATGTGTTTTTTTCTAAGAACTTTCATAAATATAAATATGTATATATATTTAGAGGAATCTATTTATTAATCTATCCATTTATTCATTTACTTATTCATCCAATAAGCATTTGTCTCTAATGTCTCTGTTGTAGTAAAGCAGAGGGAGCTCAGAATTGACTAAATGATGGTTGCTGTCCGCAAGAAAGGACAATCTAGAGGGAGAAACAAACATGCTCATGTCCTACTAGGGGATTAGAGAAGGCTTTCCAGGAGAGGTGGCATTATAAACATTTGAAAGGTATGTAGGATTTCAATAGATGGTGTAAGAGGAAGTTCATTCCAGGTTGAGGAAATATAAAGTATGTTGGGCAAAGGCATGCAGGTGCAAAATTACTTCGGAAAACAGATTATATAGGGAGATTGAGTGATACAGCAGATGTTGAAACTGAAATAGGAAAAAAGTTGGCGAAGATCAGTGCTAAAAGCAGTATTATTATGAATAAAAATGATTAGAGAGGACTTTGTGGAGAAGGAGGAAGTACTTACATAGGACCTCAAAGGTTGGGTAGGATTTGATAAGCAGATAGCAGGTGGAAAAAATACTAGAGGTAGAGAAAAATAGTATGAACATAGCTTTGGAGTTGACTAGGAGTCTAGTGTTCCTAGGGAGTGAAGGATTGGATTTGTTTTGGTAACAATTATCTAACTTTGTATCACACTCATTCCTGCTTCAGGGTTTTCACATAGTCCATTTGCTTTGCCAAGCATCCTCTTTGCCTGTAACAGAATGCTTTTGGTTAGCCAACAACAACAAAAAAATCCAAGTTGGATGGAGTAGGGGTTGGTTTAGCTTATAGTTCATAATACCATCAGGGCTCTGTTCACTGTAATTATCCCGGTTCTTCCCTCTCCTATATGCTGGCTTTATTTTCAAGCTGGGTTTTCTCCTGGTGGAGAGATAGCTGTCACTTGCTCCCAGGCTACATGTCCTTGTTCACATCTAGGAGGAGAAAAACAGCTCTTTTCTTCCCACCTTCAAACAGAAGCCCTAACATTCTGATTAATCCAACTTGGGTCACATGCCTACTAAGAATCAGTTACAAGTATACCTTGGTACTAGGCAGACCAGATGTCCCCTTTTAAATGGGACAGAAATCAATGGTACTGTCCTGTTTCACATGATACATATGGTCAGTCTAGTCTCACTGGGCTAAAATTCAAGGTGTCAGTAGGCTGACCATGTGGACTGCATGAAATGGGACAGTACTGTTATTTTCTGTTCCATTTAAAATGGGACATTTGGTTAGCCTACTTGGTACTCGACTGCTTTGAAATGTGTTAAATTTGGTACTTGATGCATTTTAACATGAAAATTTTGTCCCAGTCTCAATCATTCGTTTGGTACTTGACTCGCAAGCTAGCACTTGGTAGGTGTTGATTGCCCTGTGACTTATTACCCTTTCTAGCAGAAACAAGGGGTCATGCTGTAGTCACGTGGTAGCTCTTGGCTTGGGCACATCTCCTTGAGGTCTTATCTTGGCTTCCGTGGTCATCTTGTGTGCTTTTGGTTTGGGAACACATTAAGTTTATTTACATTATTCCTTATGGAAAAAATTTGTTTGGTTCTTGTCATTTTTGGTTCTGGTTGCACCTTCCGGAACTAATTAACTACAAGTACTGAGGTACCACTCCAACTTGAAGTCTGTCATGTGCTGATTGGCTTAGGTCAGTGCATCTCTAAACCAATTACTATGGCAAGATTTGATGGGACCAACCAATGGCCCAGTCCTTAAGATAATGACAAGCTCTATACCAGCCCCAAACTGTGGCTGATATACTATATGTTTAAAAGGTATGTGGGGCGAAGGGATATAGAGGAAGCTAATCACCAATTCTGCTCTATTTCTTCACTAGATTACCCAGCCAATTTGCATTCTTTCTTTAGTTCTCCCCTTAAAGGTCAGGTTTGCAGAAAGGCTTTCCCTGATCTCCCAAACTAAATAAGAGTTGCCCTGTTCTTGTTCATGGTACCCTATAATTTTTCTTCATAACACTTAATCACCTTTAATTTATATACTTATTTGTGGATTATTTTTTAAAGGTGTTATTCCTCCATTAGACTCTAAGCTATACCAAAGTAGGGACTGTAGATTTTTTTTCAACATAAGTTCCTGGTTGGTACATTATAGGCACTCTATAAAAGAGTGTGAAATGAATGAATAGATTCATCTCAACTCCTCTTCAATAAGGAGAAATCTTACTCTGATCAGCTTCAAAATTACTATTGTAGCAGGAGAGAGGGAACATAAAAATAAATACTAAGCTCAGAGCTAGTTACAGTGTGACCTCCAAGTGCTAAGTAACATGTACAATGGATAAGGTACTCCAGAAATTATTAATACATGGATTAAAAGACTCATTGTTGTTGTAAATGACACTGCCAAATGTCAGTTTTGGGTAAAATGTGTTGTCCTTTGTAATAGTATTCATTTCTACTTATTTTTTTCTGATCAAGGTTATGTTGCACAGCAGAGTAAATTTTAAATGTACTTACACTGGCCAAGACTATCTTGCATTTCTTATAAGAAATTATCTGCATCAGAAATGCACAATTATGGAATCATAAAGAGGTTTTTATATGGGCTAATGACATGATTATAAGCCAATAGAACTACTATCATTCAAAATATACATTAAAAAAAAGATTTATTTTATTGTTTTGACAGAGACAGAGACAGAAAGAGAAAGAGAAGGAGAGAAGGGGGAGAACCCAGAACAGTCTCCATAGTTGTACATCATTAGTTGTCAACATAGTTTTATTCCAAAGTGGGCGTGGGGCTGCACAGGGCAGGAACCAGGCCTGGGGCCTTTCCTATGGGAACCACACCCCAGAGGAAACTGAACAGGGGTCTCCTACATGGGAAGCTTGCCCTGGAGGGAACTGAACTGAGGGAAAATACACATTTTGACTCCTAGCTGTTTCAACATTTATTTTTATATTAATTTTGGTGTAGTTCCTAATTAGCAGTATTTAGAAAAAATCAAGTTTCAACACTTTTAAATATTCATGTCATGAAATATGGGTCTACTTTATGTCATCAAACCTCAGCATTCTGGTTAAAGATGTTTGGAAAATCTACCCATAGAACATTAATTAAATTTGGTCAAATTCTTTGGACAGCCTTAATGTAATTAGTTTCTGTGCTTTCAGTGGAAAAAAAACTCATAATAAACAGGTCCTGAATAAATAGTGAAGTGTTTTAGTGACTACACTAACTAGTTATAGTTTTTATCACTTTTAATGTAAAAACAGTTTTGCATTGTTGTGCAAAAACAACCCAAGTACTATACGTTTAGATTCCTAACAGAGTATATGGGGGATGCTAGGATAGCTCAGTGGTTTAGTGCTTGCCTCATAATCATGAGGTCTGGGTTCAATTCCTGGCTCTGCCCGGGTAACCCATATGCTGAACTGTGGTACAACTGGTAACCTCTGGGATGGCTCAGTGATGAGGGTTGTCACCTGCCATGTGGGAGGCCCCCAGTTTGGTTCCCGCCCCATGCAGCCCCACATCCACCTGTGTGGAATGAAACTATGTCACAACTAATGATGTACAACTATGGAGACTGCTCTGGACCCTCCCTCTTTCTCTTTTTCTTTCTCTCACCTTTTCTCAAAAACAATAAAATAAAGAATATGTGAAGTGTATATTTAATTTGATTTTATCTATTAATTTTTTATTCATTCTTAAGTTATTCTGGGCTTATAGAGCTTGAAAATTTCAATTCAGTAGTAATATGAAAATTAAAGGTTTAAATAATATTTGTTCCATAGGGAATCTAAAATCAGCATTTGAAAGGGCTAATCTATTTAGTGTAATAACTTCACTTTGTTTGGCAATCTCTGGGAATAAGCACTCATTCGAGAAAATAAATCAATTAAGAGACTCTTTTTCTTCCTGCCCCTTATCATTGTTTGTCCTTATTGATTATTTTCTATATTATATATAGCATTGATTAAGATTTGTAAGAATCTCATTTTATGAAGAAATAAAGACAATATGTACAATTAAAGAAATAAAAATCCCAGGCCCTTACTTGACTATAAGACATATATTTTAGATTGTGCATGACATAGCAAAGCAGTGAGATAGATTTTAGTGTGGCTTAAGGATTTGTTGGCCTTTTTATTTTGTGGATCACATATAAATCTCAGTCTTATTTTGTTCTGTTCAAGAAAACATTTTAGGGGAAGCCGGGATGGCTCATTGGGTTAAGCGCTCAATTTGCAGCGCCGGGGACCAGGGATCGAATCCTGGCCCCGGCCCGTGCGGAACCATATGCTGAACTGGGAGCTCCCCCAGTTCAGTTCTCTCTCTGTCTCTGTCTCTGTATCTCTCTGTCTCTCTCTCTCTCTCTCTGTCAAAAAAGAATAAAAAAAAAAAAAGAAAACATTTTAGACAAATCTGAAATCATTACACCCTTCACAAAACCAAAATAAGAAATTGCATTTTCTTTAAAATGTATTATTTTTTATTGTTAACTTTATTGGGGTGACATTGGTTAGTAAAAATTACATAGGTTCCAGGTGTACAATTCTATAATACATTGTCTAGTGTTGCATTATGTGTCCACCACCCAGACTCAGTTATTTTTTCATCACCATATAGTTGAGTCCTTCTCTCTCCTCTCCCACCCCTTTCCTCTTACCCTCAAATAACCACTAAAAATTGTGTCATTTTTTGTGAAGATCCTGGCTATTTTCTAAACCTAAGTTGTTGTTTTTGTTTTTTTTTTTATTTTAAAACAAACAAAACCCTTAGGAAGGGTGTAGAGGAGGAAGAGGGAGGGGGACTCAAATATATGATGACAGAAAGAGAACTGACTCTGGGCGGTGAACACACAATGCAACACTAGACAATGTCATGTAGAATTTTACACCTGGAACCTATGCAATTTTTACCAACCAATGTCACCCTGAAATACCACCTCACTCCTGTAAGAATGGCTGTCATCAAGAAGTTGACCAACAACAAGTGTTGGTGAGGATGTGGAGAAAAGGGACCCCTGCTACACTGTTGATGGGATTGCAAATCAGTCCAGCCACTACAAAACAGTATGGAGGTTCCTAAAAAAAACCTGTCAAATATCAGTTTTGTGTAAAATGTCTTGTCATTTGAAATTACCTTATGATCCAGCAATTCCAATCCTGGGTATTTATCCAAAGAAAGCCAAAACACTAATTCAAAAAAATATGCACCCCTATGCTCATTGCAGCACTATTCACAACAGCCAAGCTATGGAAGCAACCAAAATGCTCATCAATAAACAATTGGGTAAAGAAGCTGTGGTACATTTACACAGTGTGGCCATAAAGAATAATAAAATCATAACTTTTGCAACAACATGGATGGAACTAGAAGATATGCTAAGTGAAATAAGTCAGACTGAGGAAAACAAATACCATATGATCTCACTTATATGTGAAATCTAAAGAACAGAATAAATGAACAATCAAAATAGAAAAAAAACACACAACAAAAACCCTCACAGACACAGATAATAGTTTAGTGGTTACCAGAGAGGAAGTGAGAAGGAGTATTATCAAATACATGGTGATGAAAATAAACAGACTGTGGGTGGTGAGCACATAATGCAATACATAGACAATGTAATGTAGAATTGCATACCTGGAACCTATGTAATTTTGTTAACCAATGTCATCCTAATAAAATTGATAAAAAAAGAAAGAAAGGAAGGAAGGAAGGAAGGAAGGAAGGAAGGAAGGAAGGAAGGAAGGAAGGAAAGAAGAAAGAAAAGCAGCTTAGCCTGAGTAGATAAAAATCAATGTTACGACATCTGTACTGCAGTTCTATCTCAACAGTAACTTTGGATAACTGCACAAGATTTCTATGCCTAAGTTTCTTCATCCATAAAATGTTTTGCAATAGGTGTCCAGTATTTGTTGAATAAATAAATGAAATAATGACCAACACATATTGAATGCTGACCATGTGCTAGGCATGTGATATGTATTATCACATTGCAGCCCCATGAAGTACATGTACTTAATTATTTTATAGAGTTGAGAAAGTTAGCTTAACTTTCCCAAAATAACAGAGATAGCAATGTGTGAAATTTGAATCTAGGCTGGCTAAATCCAGTGCCCATGTTCTTAAACATGCTATGTCTGAATTTTTCTTTGACTCCGGAAAGGAAAAATCATTAAAAAAAAATCAAACAGCACTCCAGCGATCTCTTGCCTGTTACACCATGTATAAAAGGAATTTGGCAGGGCTGGAATTGCTCACCATGTGGTATCAGTAGTTTTGGGTACAGGAAAATTCATACCTTTTGTGTCTTGAAAATTGAGTCACTAAAGTCCTTCTAAACCAAAGATGAGTTATTGATCTCAAAATATGTATTGTCCTTTTACCCCTTTTGGGGTAGATGAGGGGTAGAGGACTAAGTATTACTGCTAACCCTTTCAGAAATGTAAATATAATACCCTCAGAAAGAAATTTGGTTTCAAAGTCCATCCATGTTGTCACAAATGGCTGTATTTCATCTTTCTTATCACTGAGTAGTATTCCATTGTGTAAATGTTCCACAACCATCTTTTTCAACAAAATAAGTCAAACTGAAAGAATCAAGAAACATATGACCTCACTCGTAAGTGGTATATAAAACTGCAAGTAACAAAGAAACAAAAACTCATGGACACAGTCAATAGTTTAGTGGTTACCTGATTGAGGTGGGGTGGGGGGGGAGGAGGGTGGGAGAATAGGGGACAGTCGAGGAG
>PVKE010047934.1:0-11757 GCA_004027555.1 Craseonycteris thonglongyai | reverse complement strand
TCCCCCTTTTTCTCTTTTTCTTCTGTTGACTTTCTTATTTTTTTATTATTCCATTTTTATTTTTTGTCATTCTGGTTTTGTATTTTTTTCTACTGTCCTTTATCTTTTTTTTTTTTTTTCACTTTCTTGGCTCTTAATTCTTATGTTTCTTTTCTTTCTTGCCCCTTCATTTGTTTTCTTTCCTTTTTTATTTCTGTCATTCATGGAATTTTCCAACAAAGGCCTAAAACTATTCTTGGTCTAACCCAGAATACTAGTTTAATAATCTCTTTTTAGAAAATTAGTGTAGCTCTCATTGATTAGAACAGTGAGTTCATGTCATTGGAATGTGATCAAATTTATACTACTTTTCATATAATAAGTGCTCAATAAATGTTTTTGTTTTTGAATAGAATTTTATTAAAGGTTCTAACTCTACTATAGTGAGCACATTGGGAGATAAAAATGTTGCCAAGTAGACTGTACCTGTGACTCAATCAAGCCTAACCCAAACTGACAGGGAAATTGATGGAATGTTAATTGATAGCAGCTGGATGACTGGCATGAGTACAGCCCCAGGAAAAGGCCAAGGATCTCTCAGCGAGTATAAAGTTCACATTTATCAAAGACCCCAGAGGCTTTTTAATGAGACTGACCTCTTGTTAAAATTAGACTGAAGGGGAAATAAAGATAGTAAGTTGGGGACTTTGAGTCTTCGCATATTTTCCACTTAATAGCCACTGACTTAGAAAATGAAACTCATGGAATTCTCATAATAGTAATGAAGTGGCTTTAATAATCTCAAAAAAAATCTATTAGGTGGTTTCACGATTTGTTGGTTAGCAACGCTGGAAAATATACTATTTGGAGAAAATGGGTAAATCCCAAAATTTAAAATACTCTTATCAATGTCTTGGCTGAGAGAAAACAGTCTGTGGTTATTAGATTTGCCTCTTAGATTAGGCTGAAGGATTGCTTACTCATTGGAACTGAAAGCTACTCTACCTATATTGGTTTGAGGGGAGTAAGATCAGAGTTTTCTTGGGTTGTTAGCTGGCTGTACATCTGATCTCTCATTATACGAAAAGTCCTAAGTTGAGACTGGAATAAAGTGACAAAGCTAAACTTTACTGCAAATTCTAAGTTATGTCTTGGTTGGGGTGGCGGGCAGATTACCTCCTTGTGGGGTTTGGGGTTTTACCAAGAGAAATTTATATTCACCCTATCTGCTAAATAATGCCTCTGGTTTGTAAGTATAAAGCTGACTGATTCAGCTAGATTGTAATATACTAGTTTGACTTTGAGCACATTTGAAATATTAAAGTATGATTAGTGTGTAATTATATATTAGTAGGTTGTTTATATCCAACCCCCCCCCCCCCATACACACTGCTATTTTCTGGAGTATTTTAAAGCAAATTCCTGACCTTATGTATTTCTTGTGTAAATGGTGTAGAATCCTGGATACTCCTGAGAAGGGTCAAGGTGATATACCGTACCCAGCTAGTTCAATAGATACAAGAGGCCATAGACGTGAACCTGGTCCATGATACTTTCTTTTATCTGTTGCTGTTAACGTGTACATAATGATATCTATGTATGTGTCAGTAACATTTTAACCCATTTACATTTTTTAACCCATTTAACATTTCTGACAAACTTGGAGGGAGTTGATTTCTTTGTGAACCTACAGAATATCAACTCTACCACCAACATCCTCTATCAGCACATGCCCCACTCTGTAAGAAGTTCTGGGAACTGTGACTTTCTGGGTTCTCATTTGTTTAGGGTTTCTCCTTTTTTTCCTACAGAACCTCTGAAGAATGGAAGTGACTATACTGATTGCTCTTTACCCATATATGAAAAATCTGTTCTCTAGATAAAAGACCATTTATTCAGGGCACAAAGAGCTGTTTTCATTCTTGGAAACTGAAAGGTGTTCCTTTATCAGACTAACATTCAAAGTCATCTTTACATTTTTATCATTAAACACTGTTTATATCATGGTTTTTTTTTCCTAGGTATTTTCTGCTTCTTTGTGATGATCGTGATGAAATGCAAGAAGGTATATTGAACAGCCAGACTTACTTTGGAATGAATCAGCTTGCTTTCCCTCAGAAGGTACAGAAAAGTAAGTAAAGCAGTAGGGTCTATTACTATATCCATCTGCTATAAATTATTACCTACTATGGTAATCTTTCAGGTTGGAATATTTTAAGTTGGAAACAGGAGGCTTTTCCAACCCTGTAACCCAAAGAAGTTTGCATTTTGACTTAAAAATAAATTCTGAAAGTTATTTGGATATTTTAAAGGGAACAGATGAAGAAATCATATAATATTTTAAACAGTATTTCACAGTTTAAAATTATAAATATAAATTCTCTGAGAATTCAGGTGTACAAAGGAAGAATTTTTCATTAGGGAAAGGTCTTGAGCAGGGATCTCTTTTCAAGATTACGTAACTATGTGTGTGCATGTGTGTGTATCATTTTCACACTCTTAAGATTTCATTTTTCCTTTTAATTTTTAGTCCTTGGAAATGTTTCTATCAGTTTAACGTGTTTCCCAGTAGCAAGTGATGGTCACAATACTTTATATTGAATATTCCATGCTTTCTCCCAAGGTATAAAATCTCACTTCGTTCCCAGAGTAATTTTTTAAATATAAGTGTGTCTCAACAATTTATTTTGTTCCATTAGTGTCTATAGTTCTGATGCCAGTATATCACACACTATTATAATTCAGATAACTTTAAAATAAACTTTTGTATCTGGTAGGAAAATTCTTCTGTGTCAGAATTACCTAGAAAGTTTTGAAAGAACTTCTAATTCCCAGGCACATTACAGACCTCCTGAATCAGACTCTCAGGAGAAGTTCAAGAATTTATATTTTTAGAAACCTTCCCTGATGATTCTGATGTTCATCTAGTTAATAAGGAGCTAAATCATATTTAATGGCTATATATATTCCACTATCCATGCATGCATTTTATTGCTATTTTAAACAATATTGTAACAGAAATTCTTGATCCATAGATACTTGTGCAACTATTTATTTGGAATATATTTCTAAAAATAAATTTTCCAATTCAAAGGGTGTTCATATTTTTTATGCATTTTGATATCTAAGATAAAAAAAGTAAAATTATTCAACCTATTTTCTTCCTTCCTTCCTTCCTTCCTTCTTTTTCTTCCTCATTCACAGAGGAAACAATTAGGGAACTTAATGGTATATTGGCTTGGTAAATTGGAGTTGAGGTTAATAAGGCTGCATTCTTCCACCATGTGGTAAGATGCTAAGATCCCACAACTGCAGTATCAATTTTTTATTGGCTTCTTTTTCTTGCTAGATGCCAATGGGGGTGAGGGTGAGGGGGCGCGGGGGAGCCAACACCATTCAACAAAATCCTGTATCTGAGGTAGAAAATCTAAAGTCTAAGAGGCTGAATCTAGGCCCTGGTTAATAACAATTATATATATGATGGCAATTCTGGAAGCAAACCTATTTTAGTTGCAGGTTCAACGTGAATAGCATTCTCAGTGCAGGTAATTATAACCTTCCTGATAATGAATATGAGTAACCAGCAACTTATGAACTTTTTTGTTAATTGTACCTGATTGGGTTTGATGCAAGTTATAGATATCACCCTGAGAGGACTGAGTTCTCTGAAGGTCCCTTTTGATATTTCTGTGTGCTTTTTCCCCAATTTTTGTAGGCCTTTGCTTTTGACCATTGGCTCCCCTCCAGAAGACTTCCCTTGAGTTCCTGGAGCTGCTTTGTATGCAAGTACAGGGTGCCCCAATGCCCCCAGAGTGTGACTCATGGCCCGTGGCAGATGGTGTGAGGGTTCAAAAGCCCAGCTCTCTTGTTTCAACTTATGTTAACCACTGAGGTGTAATTTACCCTATAGAGCATTTCTGTGGGATCTGGATGAGGCTGGAATCTTGTGCCTCAAATTGTACCCTCACTGGCTTCTTCCCTTTCCCTGTTCCACTCCCTTCATAACCTTAATGGTTTCTCTGGGAAGCACTTCATTAATAAATAATTTGCATACAAATCCTTATATGAGGGCCTGCTTCTGAGAGATCCCATCCAAGACAAGGCTGAGTATTTTAAGGAGAAATGGATTTAATACAAGTAACTGTGTGTTTTCAAAATCATTGAAAGGGAGCAGGAATCACAGCCCACCATTAAAGTTAAGAATACACTGCCATAGTCACAATCCATGGGCAGCATGGGGACAATGACCTCTCAGGAGCCAAAGCTGGTGACTGGACAGTAGAACATTGTGCCTGACTGATATGGAGACACATGTCTTGAAGACCTTGCTTATAGCCAAGTCCACCTAAAATCTAGAGCGAGATAGTGTCTGATTCAATTTCAGCTTCTTAATCACGATATTGCAGTTAATTGTGTAGCTTATTTCAAACATAGAACTTAGCTGCAAGGGATTCTGGGAAATTTAGTCTTTTCTTCCTAGTCTTAGCAGGACAGGAAGGCACCCAAGAAGGAAGTGGAAATAGTAGCTGGTTGTCAATATATCACAATCACAACACTAGGAGTGAGATGAGTGAATTGACATGCATTCACTTTAGGACCTTGTGCATTATGGTTTTTGGTTTTGCCTGTAATATGTATCTACTACCCTCCGTCTCTAGTGAGTATTTACCAGCAAAAAAAACAAACCAAAGTAAGAATAAATAAAATAGAATAAAATAGGATAAAATAGAAAAAGAAGTGTTGTTTAATGAAATGTCTTCTTTGGTTTTATGTGAGTGTGTGTGTGTGTGTTCTCTAAAATGGACTCTAAAATGTATTTCTTAGTGTAGATCATGGTCCAAAGGCTTGAAAACTATTTTCTTAACTGTAACACCCTCATTTCCCTAGTATTTTAACTATGGTTGTGGTACTTCTGTGTATTGCAGAGAACTCTGTAATTCATTCCTTATAGTTCTTATTACACACACACACACACACACACACACACACACTTTCAATATCTGTGTTCCTCATTAGACTCTGGCTCTCAAAGGAGAGGTCAGATATTGTGCTTGTCTTGCTTTCTGTTACCTTGGCATAAGGTCTGTCACCTAGTGGCTTTTTAACACATCTGTTGGATGACTAAAGGAGAAAGGGATGGTTCTGGACTTTTGTATCACTTAGCTATTCCTAAGATTAATGAGTAGACTCAAAATTCATAGAAGACTTCAAAGAAGTGCATAAGCTAGAAATAAGATTAGTTATAGGGGAACTGAAGCAAAGTAAAAGATCTCCCAACACAGATCAATCAGTAATATAGAGCAAGAGCATCACATGGAACCTAGGAAGGAGAAACTCTGACCAGATCAGCATAGAGACTCCTCCCCTAGCCTTACTGCCAAGATTTGTCACCAGCTTCTGAGTGTCGTGGAAGAGGAAGCATGTGGGAGACACATTCCAAATGGGTATGTATAGTATATTGAATTGAGAGCTTATCTAAGTGTGGATTCGGTTATTCTCAACAAATCTTTATGTGCTTCTCAGTAAATGTAAATTAACAAACTTTTTAATGGTGTTATATGTAGATTCCTGTGCTAGACGTACCTACCTCATATAGAGTGAAGAATCTTGTGAGCAAAGCCAGTAAACAATCCATTACTCATTAGAGCATTCTGTTAGAAGACGTAATTATAAGGTAGTATGATAATGTATTTAAAATAATAAAAAAAACCCCAGCAGATATTAAATGCTTATGGTATGCCAGGGACTGTGCTAAGAACATTATGTCGTATACTTCTTACAACTCTGGCAAGACTTGGCCATATTGAGATCAGAAAAGTCTGACTCAGAGAGAGTACTAACTTGCTCATGGTGGTAGAGCTGGTGAATGGCAGTGAGGACTCAACCCCTCTGGCAAAGCAAGTGGTGACTAATTGTCTAATCCTCTTCCTAGCCCTTAATTATTACTCTCTGTTTCTTTGTGGCCTGCGATTTCTTTTAAACTTTCCTGTGGTTTATGGCCCATGACAAAAGATTCCACATTTATTATATTATAATTGCAAAAAAACTTATATGGATGGCCAAGAAAAACCTCCCCTTTAGATTGCAATCACTTGGAAACATTTGCCTTACTCACTAAGCCATCATTTATGGTTGGAATGCATAAATATTTTTAGTTATTTTGCTTGTTCATTTATTTAAAATATTTGGGGATAGATTTTTTATTCCTGTTGGACTGATAGACAATTAAATTTAAATTTGACATATATCATATAAAAGATGGTAAGTACAATAATGAAAGTAATATTGTGAGACAGTGACAGCTCTATATGTACGACGATGTAATATTTTTTCTAGGGTTGTCAGGGAAGACTTATGAAAAGATGACATTTGAGCAAGGACATAAAAAAAAAAATGATAGAGAGAGTTCTACGGATATGTGGGGTAGCATTTTCCTAGGCCACAGAGTAGCAGTTAGCTTTAAAGGCCCTGGGGGTAGAAGTGCACTTGGCTTCTTTGACATACAGTAAGGAGGTAGGAATAAGTAAAGTGAAATTGGTGAGGGGGAAATGGTAGAGCTAATGGCAAGATACTGTAGGGTCTTACATGCTCTGGTAAGGATTTTACCTTTATTCAAAGTGATACATTATAGAGCATTTATCAGAGAGTAATATGATCTGATATATTTTTTAGCAGGATCACTTCAGTTACTAGATGAAGGCTATAATAAAAGGAGCAAGAATGGAAGCCAGACCAAAAAGGAGGCTACGGCAGTACACCAGGTGTGATATAGACTGGATTAGCATGGTAGTGGTAGAGCTGGAGAGAAGTGGTAGGAACCTGGATATAGCCTGAAGATAAGATTGTAGGATATAGAATTCAAGTGAGTGGACAGAGCTAGAAATATTTCAGGGGAGCTGTCATTATAGAGCTGAGACTGAATAAGATCTCTGAAGAGGGAATGTAGATCCAGGGAGGAAGAGGTCCTAGAACTGAACTCTGAGACAGTACAGTGCTTACAAGTTGGAAAGATGGGATGGAGAAAGCCAGAACCACTGAGAGGCAGTGGACAGTGATGGACAAGGAAAACTAAAAAGTGTGGCATCTTGACCTGAGCCAAGTGAAGAAATTGTTTTGTGAAGGAGTGAGAGATAGACTATATCATATATTGCTAGGGATGGAGCAGGGTGGGTTGGATGACTGAGAAATAACCATTGCATTTGATGACATCGAAGTCATTGAAAATTTTGGGAAGAACTGTTTAGGGAAGAAGTGACATTGAATAAGTGAGAGAAGAGGACACAGAGATAGCTGGTAGCAGTAATTCTTTCTAGTTTTGCAGAGCAATAAGCTGGAGAAATATATTAATAAAGAACTTTTTAAATTTGATTTTCAAGGTTTGTAATTGAGCAGGCACTACTCTTGAAGTTAGAAGATAAACATTGTTGCTATTTAAAAAATTCTAACTTCTGTAGGAACCCATATCTGTTAACAACTATGGCCTGTTCATAACTTGGTTCTTTCTTTAAACTTGACCAGAACATTCATCCCAAATTATTCTTAGTTTGATTGGGGCTCCCAGGCCTAAAGGTAGCCAAACTTTACCTTGTTAGAACAGTTACTTAGCCTCTATTTCACCTGATCTTTAATGGCCATAAATTTTTCCACTCCTCTAACCCATCTATTTCCATCTACTATTTCACATGTAGCCTGAAAAAATAATGAAGCAATATAGATTTCAACTAATATTTAAATGCACATCTAAAGAAAGAAATCCACTTGCTCCACTTCTAGTCATAGAATGGTGTTTTTCTACAAAAAAACCATCTTATTTCTCACATTAGATTAGCTGATCAATGTTTACTGATTGATTTTTTGACTTTGAATACTCGTACAACTGGCATCCTTGCTAACAGTCCATGCAGGCTTCCAGATTATTTCCAAATCAAGTTCTTTTAAGAGATGTGTCTCATTGTCTTCTTTGGAAACACATCCTAGAAAACAGTATTTAATCAAAACCAACCATAGTTTTGTTTTCTATTTAAAGAAAATCTAACAGTTTCTTCAATTTGTCATTGGCCTGTCATAAGGATCCAGTGTTTTGTTAATGGTCTGGTTTGTTTCTGATTTCTCTCTTGCTTGATCTCCTGGGGTGTATGGTCAAGTGCATGTTTTCAACATCCAACTATATTCTCTACACCTCAGGAAATGTGAAATGTGTGTCAAATCCACTGAAAGATTGTGCCACCACCATGGAGTCTTCTTCATTTGAACATCTACTTTTATCAGTGTTCAAATTCTACCTGTTTTCTTGCATAGTCTGAGGTAGATTGAGTAGTTCTTTTGAGTCCCTTATTCTAATATTGAACTTTCCAAACTGAGCTTCCTCTTACCTACGTATGTACATTTCTAGATTTAAATATAATGTAAAAATTTTACTGTCTTCATGGTTTGGTTTGATGTTTTTCCTATATTATAAGCAAGACTGAAATGGATAGGCATATGTCAGAAATTTCTTCACATCAGTAGCTTAGTGGACAGATAATGAAATCAAATTTGCACACTTACTGGGCTCTACAATAAGACACTGAATATTTTATGAAAAAGATGTCAGATTAATTTTTACATTCTAAATCAAATTTCTGTGTGTGTGTGCACACATGCATGTGTGTTTCTCTCTGTGTGTGACTTCTACCACCAGCTGTACACACTTCTATTTTAACTGTGAAAAGAATTACTAAAGTACTAAATGTTTTATTTCTCTGAATTCCCTTCAAGTATTTGTCCAGATGTATTAATTTTAGCAGAGCTATAATCATACACATACTTTTCAATTAAAGTATTAATCTTTTCAATTAAATCTATGCTGTCATCGCTAAATGAAAACAAATTGTGGAAAAAACCATTCTGAATGAGTAGAAAGTTTTAATTGCAAAATATTTAAGAAACTTGTTTCAGTGGCATTGAATTAAGGCTGCTTAGCAATGCTCCTGGAGGGGTTGCTTTACTGAGCAACGAAGATGAGTTATTTACAATCAGTTTTTCAAACATTTATGAACTGTTCTCAAAGTGAGGAAGGGTGCTTTAAAAAGTCTGGTATTTCTTCATTTTGAATCTGTTGGATCTCTGATGTATTTATTAAAATGCAGCTGCCACTTCTCGTTTTAGCTCTGATTGTAAAGAGCTTAGAAATTGCCACTCCTGCCTTTACAACAAGAAAAAGCTGAACAAACTGAAAATCAGCGTCATTTTTAGGACCCACTTGAAAACTGATATTGCAGGACAGGTCACCATCCTGATTGGCCAAAAAAAACCCAAAAATGTTAACAAATTGACCAAAATGTTAACAATTGATTAATCTAATGTATATGGGTGTTCTTTGTACCATCCTTGCAATTTTTTAAACATTTAAAATAATTTCAAAAGAAAATATTAAAAATTAAAACAGCATATCCAAAATTCCATTTAAGAATCTCCCCAAACTTCTCCTACTGGTTGGGAGGTTGGTTTGCACACAACAGACCTCTAAGAGATAGTACCACCTAACTTCATTTTGTCAGTTCTGACTGAGCTGATGCACTATATTATATGTACATGAGGAACTTAGAAAGAAAAATAAAGAGACAGTAAATCCAGAGAGTCATAGCTGAGACTTGCTGGCTTAGAGAACTACTAGGATCACAGACTGGGATCATAGCTATGAACACTTAAGTGGTCATTTTGATGAATTAGCTGGAGTCTGGTTGTGGACTATCTCAAAAGTGGAAACTGCCTGGAGATGCAGTCCTGGAAGGGAGGTCTCTACATTTTGTGGGTTTTACTTCCGGAATCTCACCATATTCTATGGTGAAGAGTTAAGAACGATCCACTTATAATTCTGGCAGGAAGAAGGGAAAGGCAACTGTTGTGAAATATGACCAAGCCTGGTCTATCATAAAAATCTACTCTCTGGGGGGAAAATATAACCAGAGTCTTAACCCACTTGGAAGAAGGGCATTTTTCTGACAGTAGCCCCATCTGTTCTTCCTGTATCACCAAAGCAAGATGAAGGAAAGATATGAGGTCTGACAAATAAGTTCAAGAACTCATCCAAGAAAAAGTGCTACATATCTCATTGCTGAGTACACTATGGTCACCTTTGGACACAGATATAATGCCAAGGTTACAAAACCTTACCAAGTTGTTTGTATAGTGCTGCCAACATAAGCACACGGTGGCAAGTTTGTGAACTTATTAATAATTGTCAGACTTTGTAAATGCCTAGAATATAATTTGGCACAGAAAAGCCTCTTATATAAAACATTTTTTAAAAGCTCCAGATATCTTTAAATCAGCTTTCATTAAAATTAACAAAAGAGGCCCACAAGTTATTGCAAGTAAGAAACTTTAGAGACTAAGAGCAATTATGTTTTGGGGATGACAGGATGTCAGTGGGTTGAGCACTTGTCTTGCAATCCTGGGGCCCAAAGATCAAATCCCAACACCGGCCTGTGTGGACCCATATGCTGGACTGGGGTGTGCCCCCAGTTAGGTTCTTACCTAACTGGGGTGAGTTTCCTATGTAGGAGGCCCCTATTTCAGTTTCCATCCTGGGTGTGCTTCCCATGTAGGAGGTCCTGGCCTGGTTTCTTCCCAGCGCTGCCCCGCACCCACCTGTTTAGTGAAACTACATAGAAAACTGATAGCGTACAACTGTGGTGGCTGCTCTGGGCCCTCCCCCCTCTCTGTGTCTCTGTCAAAAACAAAAAACAAAAAAAAAAGAAGCAATATGTTTTAAAAAGCCCAAGCCTGGCATTCCGGAAAAGGGAAAGCTATGGAGACAGTTAAAAGATCAGTGGTTGACAAGGGTTGAGGGGCAGAGGATAAATGAGCAGAGCATGCAGGATTTTTAATTAATTAATTAATTAATTAATTTTTATTGTTTTTTGACAGAGAGAGAGAGAGAGAGAGAGAGAGAGAGAGAGAGAGAGAGAGATATACAGAGACAGAGAGAGAACTGAACTGGGGGAACTCCCCAGTTCAGCACATGGGTCCGCATGGGCCGGGGCCGGGATTTGATCCTCGGCCCCTGGGGTTGCAAAGTGAGCGCTTCACCCAGTGAGCCATCCCGGCTTCCCCAGGATTTTTAGGGCAGTGAAAATACTCTGTATGACATCATAATGATGGCTCCATGTCATACATTTGTCCAAACCTATAGAATATATACTACCACGAGGAAGCCCTAACTTAAAGTTGGACTTTGGGCTATTGCGATGTGTCAATGTAGGTTTATCAATTGTTCATATAATTTCTCAGGGAAGGGGTGTTAATAGAGGGGGAGGCTATGCATGTGTGGAGACAGTAAATACTCTGTCTCTATTACTACCAGCTGTGATGCCTAGCTCTTCATGGTATGTTACTCATGAGATGGAAACCAAGACATGGACTGGGGATCCTGCTGGCCTATAGCCTCCTCTGCTTGAGCAGTTCCATCTATTATCTCATGGTCCCTATAGCTGTACAGGGTATAGAGTACAATTAGTTTAAACTCTCATTCATATATAGCTTACTTTCTGGAATTCACAAACACCTCAAGTCTGCAATCTTGAGTCTTCAAACTCTACTTGCTTTGTAACTTCACAGAGAGCTCAGAATGCTCCTCATTGTCAGATTCTCCTCATTATGCAGATTCTGAACAGTGAAAGCAATCCTACCTTTACATAAAAGCTTTCTCTGCTTGTGAGTTTGCTGCAGACTCTATTTTGATAGAACTCTTCTATATTGGGGTGTGTGTGTGTGTGTGTGTGTGTGTGTGTGTGT
>PVKE010047933.1:0-11757 GCA_004027555.1 Craseonycteris thonglongyai | reverse complement strand
TTTATATCTTTTTATATTTATAGAGAGTAATTATTTTATCTTCAGTGCATATTTATTTTTATTTTACTTTTGACAGAAAGAGAGAGAGACAGAGACAGAGACAGCTAGAGAACCGAACTGTGGGAACTCCCCAGTTCAGCATGTGGGTCCGCCTGGGCCGGAGCCGGGATTCGATCCTCGGTCCTCGGGGCTTCAAAGCAAGCGCTCAACCCACTGAGCCGTCCCGGCTTTCCCTACAGACCCTTAAAAGAAGAAATCCATTCAAAATTCTAGGAGTTCTTTAAAACATGGCAAACAGACCATAAAATTCATCTAAAATTTAATGCTGGAGGATTCTGAAAATAGTAAATAAGGCGGGAGGCTTTGCTCCACCAAGTAGATAAGTATGTTATGAAGCCACAATAATTAAACCAGCACTTCATTGCCATAGGATCAGGACACAGGGCTAAGCATATACAAATATACGCAGCATTTCAAATCAAATCGGGAAACGTAGCTATTAAACAATGGCATGAGGACGACTGGCTAAAAATTTGAAGAGAAATAAAAGTATTATGAATTATAATCTAGGTCATAATACAGCAGATTCTGTTAAACAGCACTCAAGCAATCGGCAACATTTTTCTTGTGCATTTTTTTTTTAAAGGATTATTGTTTTTGACAGAGAGGGAGACAGAGACAAGAGAGACAGAGAGAAGGGGGAGGGCCTGCAGCAGTCTCCACAGTTGCACGTCATCAGTTTTCGACATGGTTTTGTTCCACACAGGTGGGCGGGGGCCTCCCACATGAAGGGCACACCCCCATGAGCTGGAGGCCAAACCCCGGGCCCCTGGCAAGAACTGGAATGGGCCACACCCCAGTTCAGCACATGGGTCCGCATGGGCCTGGGCCGGGATTCGATCCTCAGTCCCCAAGGCTAGAAGGTGCACACTTAACCCACGAAGCCATCCTGGCTTCCCCAAAATTTTTATTGTTTGCTTGAGATTTTGCCGGTTGCTTGAGTGCCAGTTAACAGAGAGCCTACTTACATTTGCCCGGCGTCGACCAATCCCCATGGGTGCTGGTTAACTGAAAGTCTACTGTATAAAAAACAATTCAACTCAAATCTGATGCATGACTACCTCAGAAGACAGCGCGATCTACTAGCCAAGGGCTCTGGCGCCTAAGCGTCCGGGTTCAAACCCCAGCTCTGCCTCTTGCTGGCTGTGTCAGCACACGTCTGGGCTCAGAGGCCTTGCTGTTACAGTGTGAATAACCAGAACCCACTGCAGTGCTGTTATGAGATCAAATGAGTTCGGGCGCGCTAAGCTCAGCACAGTGCCGGGCACACGGTAACCACTGCGAGGAGCCGACCACCCCCATCATCCCATGGCTCTAGACGGCACAGGAGGTGGGCACGGTCACAACTCCAAGCTGGCCTGTGCTCCCTGCTCTCAGGGGAGGAAGGAGAAGTACCCGTCCCGGACAAAATCCATCCTCTCAGCATTTAGGAGGAAGCAGCAGTCCCCCTACAGTTGTTCTCAAAGACCGAAATCTCGCTGACCCCAACCCCAGCCAAGTTCAGCTGAAACCCCTGCAAGCGCTGGCCCGACATCCGAGGCTGTCCCTGTGGTCAGCGGCCTAAGCACCTCCAACGGGGCCAGCACAGCAATGCCACCAGCTTCTGCTGGATGCTCACAGCTACCGCCCTGACCCCAGGGGCAGCGAGTAGGGAAAAGCGTGCATCACAAGCACGCAGGAGGAAGCACTGTCAGCAGCTGAGAACCCCCATGTCTCAGGTGCACAGCCCTCGTCAGTGTCCGATTCACGCTCCCGATGTCCTGTGCGTCTACGCATGTGCCTGCACAGCGTCCTATCTGGTCTGTCCGTCCTCCCCGTCCCCTCCAAATCCTCTTCTCGCACCTCACCGTCAAGTCCTTGTGTGTGTCCCACACCGATGGCTTCCAAGTGTCAAGCAACCTGGCGTGGCCTCTGCCCATGTGCCCCACACCCCACAGGACGACTGCGCACAGCACCCCATGATTCCTGCTCCTCCTGTACTAACGCCCATCTGCACACTAACACTCCCCAAGACCGTCAAACACCCCACCTCCAAGGCCGTGCGGGGTCCCTCACAGAACCAGCATGCTGCAGGGGAGGGCACGGCACCTCAGGACCACTTCAGTGGAGCCACGGCTACACGTGCGGCTGGGGGAAGCTGGACACCCCGTGGAAGCCGGTTAAGCAGCCGCCTGGTCTGACTCACCCACATGCTGCTCCCCGTGAAGGGGTTTTTGTTTCTTACGTCTCCGGCTATCTGGCTCTCCACGCCGCGTCCAAGGCAATAAAAAGCACAGCATTGTAAGCGGCCCGAGGATCCCCAACGAAACTCGGACGAAAAACAGACTACAACCCCACACGGACAGAGACAGAACTCGAGGTTCCAAGTTTTCTCTTGAATGTTTCGAGATCACGGGCCTGGAAACCATTTTAAGGGATCTGGCTCAGTACCAACACCAACCAAAAAAAGTAACTTTTGCCTGGAAAGGTTTTGAAATCTTTTGTTTCAGCCCAGCAACTGACGCTGAGGAGGGAATTAACACTGGACCTTGCGGCTTCTCCGGGCTGAGTGGAAAGTCACTGCATGAGCCCTGTTCCCCCAGGGAACACAATAAACTTCAATTTCTGCCTATTTAAACTGCTCTAACATCTGCATTTTCATGCATCTTATTAAAATAATTACACGAATTCTAAGCTAAATCCTTCCAAAGGCTGAGCAAGAACCTAGACCCCACAATCATTTTCCAGAAGGTCTGAGTCCCGGGGGTGGGGCGTCTTTCCCCCGGGAAGGTGCCCACGCCTCATGTGTTCTGGGAGGCGGTGGTCTGAGGAGTTCCGCCACCTCTGACCCTCTTTTAAAAAGCCAACACCTTGAAGAAAAGCCATTTCTTCCGCTAACACTGTTTTTTAAGCTCCAGAGACTTAACAGAGAGCAGCAACTCAGGGTAACTAGGAGCACAGAGCCTACAAACAGAGCAGAGACAAGCCGATGTTTGTTCTAGGAAAAGGGGCAGTAAGAGAACTGGGCTTGTGAGGGGCCTGGCCTCCGCGAAGCCACCTGGGGGACAGATTTCGCCCAGACGAGGACAAAGACAAGACCGCTCTCCAGGCTCCCGCTCTCCCTGCAGGAAACGTGGAAGGCTGTCCAAGTGCTTTCTGTTTCAGGAAAAGGGACCACGTGGCCTCCGGGTGACCACAGGCTGCATTCCGATGGCTCCCGATCAGCTCCGCGTTGCACAATAAAAGGGAGTCAGGGTTTATGAGCTCAGGAGCATAAAACACAGCCAGCCGCCTGAGGAAGCAGCCCACCCCAGGCTCCCACATACCACGCAGCCCTGCACGGCTCTGCCTTGGTGTTTTTTCACTTAAAAGTAGCACACAGAAATGACGGACTTAATGTGAAGTTTTAGGAACTGGGGTTTGGGAAGGGCAGATTCCTAGGCCCCACCCAGCAGAGACTTTGGGTGCAGGGGAGTCTGGAACTGGAAATCGAAACCGGCCTGTCAGTGAATTTGCAGGAGTTGTTTGTTTGGGAAGCAAGCTGGCTTCTAACAATCTTTTAAGGTACAGGTGGTATCTCAAAGGAGTATCAAGGGAGGAAGCCGGGACGGCTCAGCAGGTTAAGCACTTGCTTTGCAGCCCTGGGGTCTAAGGATCGAATTCCGGTTCCAATTTGTGTGGACACATATGCTGAACCGGGGTGAGCTTCCCATACCGGAGGCCCCCAAGCCCAGTTCCCGCCCTGTGCGGCCCCCGCCCACCTGTGTGGAACAAAACCATATGGAAAACGGATGACGGACAACTATGGAGACGGCTCTGGGCCCTCCCCCTTCTGTCTCTGTCTCTCTCTGTGTCAAAAACAATAAAATAAAAATCTTAGGAAAAAAAGTGCCAGGTACTTCCACATCCTTTTGTTACCCACACCTCTCCGGGTGGGAAGTCGGGGGCTCGAAAAGCCCCAGCAGATATACAGCAGCTCCCTCTGAAGGCCCCCAGAGGGGCCAGTGACCAAGTGACTGGCGTGGGGGGCAGGAACCTCAGAGCCACTGAGGAAATGTGGGGAGGGGCTACCAGACCCCAAACCATGGCCCTGGAGCTCAGAAACTCAGAATGCAAAGAACACGTATGAACCCAGCCTCAACCTGCAGGGCACAGGTCAGCATGATGGACAGAAATGCAGACGCCTAAAGGCCCACACTGGTGTGTGGGGGGGAGGGAACCCCACAATCTGCATTTCAGCAGGACCCCGGGAGGCGTCTCCCCCACAGCAAGTTGGAGAAGTGCAATTCTGAAGGAGATACTGCCCTTTAAGTGACAGGCAGGAAAGCAGCCTTTTCAGCATGTCGCTATGGGAGAGTAGATATAGCCGACGTGAGATGTGCAAGCAATGAAGCTTAGAACGCTTCTCACTCCGGAGGGCATGGCTTACAGAGCCGCCACGTGGACACCCCCAGAGAAGACCCCCAACCTGCAGGCCTCATCGGGGCCACCACGGTCAAGGTGACCCCTGGGAGTTCACCTACACTGTTCATTCTCACCCTTCAGGTGTCTGAGCCTCTTAAATCGATGCGGCCGCACAAGATAGGTACAGGTACCATTTAAGTATCTGCATGTGACAACTAAATACAGACTAAGCCTAATTTCCTACTAATGGATTAGGAAGGAAATACGAAGCAAAGGTCATCAGACTGCTAGGTTTAAAACAGTAAAACATTGTTCTTGTGTCTGGGAAAGGTTTTGGTGCTGGTGCTGCCGCTGCGTAGCTGTGGGACTCGGTTTCCCTGCTGTGTCAGGTGGGGGCAGGGACGACTGAGTCCCGAGGGCACCCACAGTTCTGACTCAGGGATAATGACCCTTGGAGCCAAACCACCGAGAACCTATTCCAGCTCCAGCTCACAGAGCCTCTTCGTGACAATGTCCTCACCACACCCCAGAATAGGACGTGCTCCCTGAGGCCACAGGCACCCTGCTTGTCACATCTGCTGGGTGAGTGGCTGGCTGGCCACGTGCCCTTACTAAAGGGAGGCACCTTCTCTGCGAGCCCAGCTTCCACTGGGTATCAGAGGGCTGGAAAGGGAAATGAACACTGGGTTTGTGGCCAAGACAGAACTTATAATCCAAGATCAACATCTCCAGGCCTGGCTCCCCCACGCAGACAGCATCTCACCTGAGGGCAGAGCTCAGGGGAAGTCCACTCCCTTGGGCAGGACGGGCCCTGCAAATGGCCAAAAGAGGAGGAGCCCCAAGTTCTCAGCTCTGAAATCTCCCCTTCTCCACCAGAGCCCAGTTCTCCCACACGATCGGTCTGAAAAGCAAACGGCCAAGCGTGCAAACTCCTGAAAAGATGCTGATGCCACTGGATGGGAAACAGCTTGCTGACCCCAGAGGAAGCAAATCCTTGAGCAGCTACACAATTATCCCAAAATCTGACCAATTGTCCAGCCTGTCTTCCCCAGAAGGCGCTTCTCCATAATCAGTCACACAGATCTCTCCAAGTCTGCAGTGCCCACAGAAACGACTACACACGAAGCACAGATTTCGGGCTCTGGGCCAGATCCCAGTCAGGGATCCCCCTCCTCTTCATTTACTATGGAAAGTTGCCAGACCTCCCTCAGAAGAAAAAACTGGCAGACATTTGATGTTTGTTCCCAATGCTGAATACTACAGACAAACAGGGTTTTTCTCCATGTTTCTTTGCAAAGCTCTTACAAGTCTTTGAGTATATCAAGTGCTCATCCACTTTTACAGTCTTCACACTTACAGTTTCTTACGCGAATGGAAAACGTTCACTGCTGTAGCTACAGAAAAAGCATGATGATACTCAAAAATATTTGCTACATGAATAACTGGACAGCACACACCTCCCCTTGAGCATGCACCAGGAGCTCCGTGCACACACACCACCAGAGGACACACAAGGGCCTGAGCATCCATCAGGTCCAGCTAAGCTAAGGTGACCAGATTTTAACATTGGTAAGCGGGACACCATTGACCGGGGGGAGGGGCGTCTTGATTAAAAATTGGGTCTATCTCCCGCCGTTCCCTAGCTTGTCGTGCATTCTTTCCAAACATCGGGACTTTTTAAAAATGCCGCGGGACGCGTGACACATTGTTAAAAATCGGGACTGTCCTGCCCAAAGCGGGACGTCTGGTCCCCTTAAGCTAAGCGTATGGCCTGACACACCTGTTAAGAGATGCAGTGATGAGTGCCAGACAGATCTCTGCCGGCAGGGCGCATATACTGTCGTAGGACACGGTATCAGAACTAGACCCACTTCCGGAAGCAACCCCATCCTGAGTCTAGCCCATTCTAGGTTTCCCGCGCTGGCCACTGAACTACCATTTATTGGACGTTCATGAAAGCAGCAGCCTCCCCAGGAGTCTTCTCGGCCTGATGCCTCTCAAAGGACCCGGCGTGTACAAATAAATGCCCAGCGTGTCCGGAAGTTCTCCAGGGAGACTATTTAGCAGACGCTAGGTGGAAGCATCGCTGCCGCCGCGTTCACCGTGTCCACCATGCACTCATTCTGGGAAAGCACACAAAATTCCTAGTCAAAACCGCTTCCCCTCCCCCAACCTCAGGGTGATTTCCTCAGTGACATGGTTCTTCTCCTTAGGGGAAGGTTACTGCATGTATTTTGTTCTGACCTGAAGGCGGTCACCCAGTGGCTCATGGGTAATACCTCTGTCCAAGGAGACCTGCCCAGCCCTCAAAAGCCCCAGGGAGGCCATATTGAGCCCACTATTTTTGTAGACATACGAGCCAAGAATGATTTTTACATTTTTTAAATAGATGTGTGTGTGTGTGTGTGTGGGAAACAATGAAAAGAACAATTATTTTCTGACATCAAATTTCAGAGCTATGGGAACACAGCTACACTCAGGCACAGACGATATGGTTTCAAGACTTGAATATTCATGGTGTTGTCCTTTACATAAAACATCTGCCCGTGGCTAGAAGTGTCCTCAGAGTCCAGACTATGGACATGAAACACAAGAGACCGGAAAACACAGACCGACTGTACTCTGGGTGAGCCATCCCTCCCGCGTCGTGGATGCCATTATATCTGGTTGGCAATCACGGAATGACAGTCACCCCCATGACACGAGGTGAGAACGTCATCTAATGTACTGGAGAATCCTGGCTGATCGCTTCTAAAGCTCACATCAAAACCACTGCTTACTGGGTGGCCACCTTCTGCTCGTGCCTTCAACAGATGCCTACTTGGGGACCTACTGTGTTCCAGGCACTGCTCTGGGAGGTGAGGATACCAACAGCCGTTCTCGGGGGCGGGCAGTGGGTGGATGCTACACTGTGAGGCCTGGGACACAGGCAGTGGGAAAGTACTATGATACCACACACATGATAGTGTAGGGGCCTTTCAGGACCTTACAAACGGGGACGCCATGACAACTGTCTCCCATGCCTCAGATCCTAGTAAAGCTCAGTGAGAGGCCCCCAGTGCCCCCGTACACCCCCCACAGGAAGCATCAGCCTCGGCCTGACCGTTGCAGCAGCTCACAAATGTCCAGCGACAGGTCCTAACACATCCTGGTAAAGAGTAAAACGGTCCTGGCGTGTTCCGGCTACATGAAAAGGACAGAAATCCAAGGCAGTAAAGGAAAAACCACCACGTCTCACCTAACCCCAAACCACTGATCTGCAAAGTCCAAAAAGGCAGACTTGTCAGAACACATAATACACGTAGATACTCCACACTGTGGACACTCACTATTCTCAGTCTCTGCTTTTCAAAGACGAAATGAGTCTGGCCTCATGATCGCAGGCACCGTTCCTCATCTGTACAATAAGGCGCTGGTCCAGATGCCCCCGAGGAGAAACAGAGAGCTTTAACAAGAAATTCCGATATCAGCTTTCATGAAGACTCAAGCAGTGAAACATTTTGTAAAAGCCCAACAAAACCACAGCTTCTCCAGAGAAGGCAGAAAGAAGCTTAAAATAAGAAACACATGCTAATACAATAAGCAAAGTGCTGATTTTTCTTTTCTTCTCTTTTTAGCCCATCTGTCGGAAGAAATGGCATCTGTAAAAGTATATACACCTACTTGGAGTTTGAGCAAGGGCTTATTCCCACTAACCTGCAATGCCCTTTTTGAAATCCGGGTCTCCCCTTTGGCTGAGCTGCCCTAAACTGAAGCATTAAAGCTTACAAGGGGGGGACATTTGAGATCTTGCTCAAGGCTTATGTCGTCAGTTTTGCTCAAATAAACTCTTAGGAAACTCCAAAACAACCGCCACGACCACCACAGAATCTTATGAGAATCAGTCCTTGGATCTGAAAGATGAAAAGGAAGATATATTGCTGATTTCCAGCTTTACCATCATAAAATGTGTATTTTCATAGCTCAAAAGGAATCCCTGTACACTAACAGTCATCCTTCCTAAAACACAGCCCTACTCTGAAACCCGGTATCCTGAATGTTCCCTTCCTTTGGTGAGCTTGCCTGTGTTTCCATTTCGATGGTTTTTATAAAGCAGACCCTTAGCCTTGGGCATTGTCTTAGTTTATGACTAACTCAACTTTACATATCAAAATAGCCCTGCAGGGGAAGGCGGGATGGCTCAGCAGGTTAAGTACCCACTTTGTAGCCCCAGGGACCAAGGATTGAATCCCCGCCCTGGCTGTGCAGATCCATATGCTGAACTGGGGTGAGCTTCCCATGCGGGAGGCCTCCAGCCCAGTTCCCACCCTGTGCGGCCGCTACCCACCTGTGTGGAATGAAACCATGTCAGAAACTGATGACGTACAGCTATGGAGATTGCTCTGGGCCCTCCCCCTGCTGTCTCTGTCAAAAACAATAAAACTTAAAAAAAAAAAAAAATAGCCCTGCATAGTCAATACCCTACCTGAAAATCAATTTCCTTTTTAAAGAGAAATATTCTGAACATACAACAGTGGATAGACTAGTAACAAGCTTATCCAACCGGTGGCCCACAGGCAGCGTGGGGCCCAGTACAGCTTTGAATGAGGCCCAACACAAATTCGTAAACTTTCTTAAAACATTGTGATTTTTTTTTGCAATTTTTTTTTTTTTTAGTTCATCTGCTATCATTAGTGTATTTCATGTGTGGCCCAAGACAATCCTTCTTCCAGCGTGGCCCAGGGAAGCCAAAAGGTTGGACATCCCTGGAGTACTATAATAAACACTGGTGTACCGACCCGTCTTAGAAATAAAACACTGAAAAAACATAGGAAACCCCTGACACCCACTCCTTAAGTGATAAAGCAGAGCTCCCACTCACCACGTGGCAGACATTTACACGATCTCCTTAATCTTCGCAGAAATGGCATCCTTCTTCTCAAATTAATGTGTATGAGTCATGCGTGTTGACACCTACAGCTCTCATTCTTTTCCGTTCATTCCATTACATGAATATAATATACATTGGGTCAAGACACTACTGTTTTATCATATGGCTGCCATGGAGTATCTACTCTGGGCCAGCCATTTCCCACTGAATTTTCCAGAACCCTCACAACCACCTAAAGAGGAAGGTAAGATTTCCACTAGAGCACAGAGGAAACTGAGGCAGACAGGTGGTGCCACGTGCCCAACACATGGGAATGGCAGACTCAGGCTATAGGTTCACGTCCATCCAACTCTAAAGCCACACTCCTGACACCGCATTTCATAGCCCCACTTACGTAGGTCTCTCCGTTATTCAAAACTTTTTATATATTTTTATTTACTTATTTTTATTTTTGACAGAGAGAGAGACAGAGACAGAGAGAGAACTGAACTGGGGGAGCTCCCAAGTTCAGCATATGGGTCCGCACGGACTGGGGCCGGGATTCGATCCTCGGTCCCCGGCGCTGCAAAGTGAGCGCTTAACCCACTAAGCCATCCCGGCTTCCCCCTCAAAACTTTCTAAATGAAAAATCTAACCGAGGGCTCCAAAGTCATTTGAGAAAAGTCTGAAACGGGATACTGTTTTCTTTTTTAACAGAAAAATTCCAACAGAGATGGTTAGTTATACAGGGATGGTCTGTGTGTACAATGAGGACAAGAGTTTCTGTGGCCTGAGTCCCGCGTATTCACTGGGGTCATGCCCAGGTTGACAAAAATGCTTTCTCAGCAAGGCCCCCGGTTGAACTGCAACACGGCTTGGTTTCCTCTGGAGAAACAGGCTGTCTGCATTCACTTAAGGGATGGGGTAGGGGGGCCTGAAAGAACACAGAGCTCTCATCCTGGGCTTGAAACGGCAAGAGCTGAGTTGACAACGCTCTAAGAAAGACCTCGGGGGAGCCGCTCCAGCTGCTTGGCTCTGGGCATCCTGGGAACGGTCCTGTGCTCACGGCCAAGGGAACCAGGCACTGCCCACTCTGCGCTCCACTTGGCCCACTTTCCAGACATCTGTCACGCCTCCCAGCCCAGCCCTGCTGCTCTGGAAAAAGCCGAGCTTGCAACACGGAAGAGAAGTGAAAACGAGCGAGGGTGGAAGCACCCAGGAACCAGGCAGGCAGCGGGGTCGGGAGAGGGGATCCTGCTTCAGGCCAGGGCCGGACCCCTGAGCTGGACGCAGGAGGGGCTCTGAGATGATGAGACCCCCAGGGCCGGGCGAGGCCTCCTGGCACCAGGACCACGCTCCTGCACCCTGGCTCCCACCCTGTGTTCCCCCACTGGGTCTAGGAGGCCTCCCCGCACACTCCGCTGAGCGACACTTGCCCACCTCTCCAGCCACACTGTGGAGCAAGAGCTCTCCTGCGTGTGACCTCAGGGTCCCTGCCCTCTCTGGCGGGAACTGCCGGGTTCTCAGGAAGGGAGGAGCCTGGCGTCTCCGTCCAGGGCACGGTAACATTCAGCACGCCGTTCATGATTCACTTAATCTAAGGTGACCAGATTGTAACATTGGTAAAGCGGGATACCACTGACCAGGGGGGAGGGGGTTCTTGATGAAAAATTGGGTCTATCTCCCACCGCTCCCTAGCTTGTCGTGCATTCTTTCCAAAAATCGGGACTTTTTTAAAATGCCGCGGGACGCGGGACACATTGTGAAAAATCGGGACTGTCCTGCCAAAAACGGGACGTCTGGTCACCGTAACTTAATCCCAGCGCCCCTCCAATCAGATGGGCCCACTGCCCCCATTGCACAGAGCGGACATCTAAGCACAGAGAGGTTGCGCCACTTAGCCAAGGGCAACAAGCCTGCAGTCACGAGGCCCGGGGGGCTGCACAGGACACCCCCAGGGTGGGGGACCACTAACAGGTCAGGTGTAGGGCACCCGATGGGGAAGAAGCGGGGAGAGGAGGGTGGACGGGAGGGTCCCATGGGGAGACGGAGGCTGAGCGAGGAATCAGCGCAGGGGCACCGTCAGCTCTGGGGTGCGGGCTGAGGGGAACGGGCGAGTTCCGGGGAGCAGGCTGGACGGCCGGATTCTAGGGTGCAGCCTGAGGGGAGTGGGCGGGGGCTGGGGTGCCGGCTGAGGGATGCAGGGACGGTGCCGGGGTGAGAGCTGGGGGTGCAGGGCAGGTTCCGGGCTGAGGGGCAGGTTCTGGGTTCTGGGCTAAGGGGTGCTATTCTGGGGTGCTGGCTGAGGGCGGGTTCTGAGGGGCAGACTGAGGGGTGGGTTCCGGGGTGCGGGCTGAGGGGCGCAGGGCGGTTCCAGGCTGAGGGGCACAGGGCAGGGTGCGGGGTGTGGGCTGAGGGGCGCGGGGCGGGTTCTGGGCTGAAGGGCGCGGGTCGGGTTCTGGGCT
>PVKE010047932.1:0-11755 GCA_004027555.1 Craseonycteris thonglongyai | reverse complement strand
CCCTCCCTCTCTCCCTCCCCCCTCCTCCCCTTCCCTCAGGCAATCACCAAGTTATTGGGTGTGTCCATAGGCCTCTGTGTCTTTGTAACTTTCAGTTTTATATTCCACCTATAAGTGAGGTCATAAGGTTCTTATTTTTTAAATGTATACCATATCTACTTCACAAAGGATGAGGCCACTTAAAGTAAGACTACCGGCGTGTAGGTCAGAAAGCACCCATTTTAGAATCATTAAAACAAGACTGAAACAAAAGAGGCCAGTAATAAAGAGGGAGGAGCAGTCAAACTAAGACTTAGTCCCGAATGTTCAATGACAGCAGGGACTCAAATGTATGTCAGGAGAATGAGTGACCAAACTTTGTGTGCTCTGGTCTGTATGAGCTAACAGCAATGAAAGTTTTTTGGGTTTTTTTTTTAAGATTTATTTTATTGTTTTTGACAGAAGGGGGAGGGCCCAGATCAGTCTCCATAGTTGTGTGTCATCAGTTTTCGACACGGTTTCATTGCATATGAGGGGGCGGGGGGGGCGGGTATGCAGGGCAGGAACTGGGCAGGGGCCTCTGCATGGCATGCATGCCCCAGCAGCTGGGGGCCGAACCGGAGGGCCCCAGATGGGAGGCTCGCCCCGGTGAGAACCGAACTGGGGTCCATCCCGGCTTCCCCGAGACACTGTTTTATAGTGAGTGAAGTGTTATGATTAGGAAAAGGGTCCGGAGCCAAGACTCAGTTCTAAATCTCAGCACCGCCACTTATTAGGAGGCTGGTCTGGGCACGTTACCTAAGCTCCCTGCGCCCCAGTCCCCCATCTGTGAAAACGGGGCTAATGAGAGCAGCCGCCTCGTGGCCTTGGCTCGACCAGCCCCTCACAGTTAACAGCGGTAGCCTCCTTCCCCACCACCCCTGTCCCCAGTGCCTTTTTGACTTGCTGTCAACACTGCATGAGTTTCCCCTGGCCCCAGCTACCTGTGCCACTGGTCCCTCTTTTTTTTTTTTAATAAGCAGGAACTTCTTGTATGCTTCACCCCTACCGTTGTTACAAACGGCTGTTATTAAACTGCTACTTGCCTAATGCATGGAATTGTGAAATAATAAAGTTGGTCTCATTTTTCAAAACAGGATCACCATGATGTGAAAGGTCTCCATAGCAACGGACTGAAGTCCTGAGCCTGTGATGCTTCCAGGGACATGGGCACTGCTAGGGCCACCCTTTCAAGACCACAGTTTCAGCTCTTGATGCTACAGAGGGTGCCAAGCTTGCCGGAGCAGCTCACCAACCCTCTGTACGGGCACGAAGGAGCCACTCTGGTGTGAAAACTGAGAGCTACTAAGGGCCTGGGTCAACAAACAGAGTGCCAACTCCAAATATTGGCATTGCAAAACCTGCTCCCCCTGGTCTCGCTAAGGCAAACTGAGCAGGTCCTCACTTCAGCACTAGCTGAGTTAGTCCCCGAAGAAGTGAGCCTTTCCCTTGTCCTCACATGGGCATTCTGAGCCACACAACTTCCTGCCATCAGCAACAGAACCGCAGTTGCACATGCTGGGCAGACAGGAACCCCAACGTGCTCACGGCCTAGCACTGCAGGCCTTTCCATTGCATTTGCTGACCCGAGGAGAAATGGGAACTGCCTCTTTGCTTCACTGAGATGAAAACTAGTGGGAAAGCAGATCTTGTACACCACGTGGTTTTGACTTTAACACCCCCTGCCCCGTTCTCCCCACTGCTTTTAGGTATAGAGAATTGTCTGGGTACTGCAAATAAATGGAGTCATTCAATATGCGATTTTCTGGCTATTGTGAATAGTGTTGCTACGAACATTTGTGTACGAGTGTTGGCTTGAATACCCATTTTCAATTCTTTTGGGGAGATACCTAGGGAGAATTACTGAATATTTAATGTTTTGAGGAATGACTACACTGTTTTGCACAGTGCCTACACCGTTTTACGTTTCCATCAGCAATGGACGAGGGTTCCACTCTACAGATCCTCACCAACACATTTTCTCCCATGCTATGGGTTGTCTTTTTACTTTTTGATAGTGTCCTCTTGATGCACAAAAGTTCTTAATTTTGATGAAGTCCAATTTATCTATTTTTTGTTGCTGTTTGTGTTTTTGATGTTGTACCTAAGAAACCACTGCCAAGTTCAAGAGCATAAATATATACTCCAATAGTTTCTTATAAGAGTGTTCCAGTTTTAACTTTTACATTTAGGTCTTTGATCTATTTTGAGTTAATTTTTGTCTAGGCTGTGAGGTAGGGTGGAAAGTACAAACTTTAAACCCATGACCTTTTAGAATATTTTACTATTTACACTAGGCTAATATAGTACATTGTTCGTGGGGAAGACCTTGGCATTCTCGGATTTAATATTTTCAGTTTATCATTAGCGAATGGCCTCAAAAGGTCAGACACGTGGTCATGGCACTGTCCCTGAGACACAACATTTGGACCCATCATGAAATGAGACAAGTGCTGAAGCACATCCCTGAACAAGTAAGCGACCTTAGCTGACCCTGGTCCCCACCTTCTTCTGACTTCCCTGGTTCCTCCTCATCATCCAAAATTCAGATTCTCATAAAGAAAGCATCACTTAAATTAAAAAAATTAAACTTTATTGTGTAATGTGCAGGAATGGTGTTAGCAAATTTGGATTTTGTGACAAGTGTCAAGAAACAAATTCTGAGTGGGTGGTGGGTAATAGGGAGGGGACATCAAATATATAGTGATGGAAAGAGAACTGATTCTGGGTGAACATATAATGCAATGCATAGACAATGTAATGTAGAATTGTACACCTGGAACCTATGTACTTGTTACCTACCAATGTCACCCCAATAAATTTAACAGTAATAAAAAAAGAAAAAGAAACAAATTCTGAGATGTCCTAAATTAAATTACTGTAGGCCAAAGGGTGGGAAGAAGAGACAAGTAATCAGTTAACAGAACTGTGGGCACAAACCAGCAGAAGACTGCTCGCATTCCTGAATGTACGCTGAAACTTTGAATCAACTTCCAGGTGGCTATTTTAGTTCTTATCTAGAGAGACTTGCTGACCCCCAGACTCCACCGCATCCTGCTGACGCACGAACTTTCTGGTCTGTTGCCCACAACCAACCCAGTAGCATCAAGTACTTCGTCCTTACGGACTATGCACCTATCACAGGACTTTCTTGGCTTTACCTTCTCATGCCCCTCTTCCCTACAGCCAGTGTAAATGCTTTCAAAACAAGTTAGATCTTTCTTCCCCAAACTCATGGTATAAAAGAGCGCCCTCAGACCCAGGATGGCAGACTGTCTTCTCCATCTAGCCGCACTGCTGGTGGCTTAAATGGCATGGCCCCAGGACCTGGCCCTTTTTCTAGCCAGCACATGGCTCAAAGAACACTTTATTTCAGAAAAGCTTTCAGCCTTAAAGTCTTGTTTGTTTTTGTTTGTTTGTTTGTTTGTTTGTTGACACAAGTCCCCACACAACTTTATCCTTGGAGTAATCAAGTACATGTTGGATGAATAACCATTAGGGAAGAAGAAAGAAAGAAAAAGATAAAGAGAGGAAAGAAGGAAGGAAGGAAGGAAGGAAGGAAGGAAGGAAGGAAGGAAGGAAGGAAGGAAGGAAGGAAAGAAGAGGAGGAAGATGACTGCAAGGTTTAAGACTGCAGTCGGTCAGTGGTCCCCACATTTGCTGCTAGCGTCACGTAGGAAACTAAGACATAAACGCCCAGGGTCCCTGTCTAGGGATGCTGACCAGTGGGTGTGGCTGGGACCTGGGACTCCATAGGCTTCCAAAGTTCTCCAGGAGACTCTGTCATTGGCTGAGTTTGGGACCTTGAAGCAGGAAAGCAGTTTCTGAAGAGACACTCTGCAGAGGCTGAGATCTGTTGTTCTGAGCTGACTCAAGCAGGAAAACCAGGTCTGAGGGTAAAGCTACAGGGAGGCAGAGCTCGCTCGGGTCAAGATTTTTCTCAACTTTTCAACCTTATGACAGAGTGAGCCCGACCTCAGGGAGGCTGGTGCCAAGGCTGGGCTCTTGGGAGAGGGCCCCCTCCATGGGTGGGGCCTGGTGAGAGGAGAAGACAGGGCTCAGGGCTGAATAAATCACTGTCTAAGGCCCTAGCTTCGTGGGCACAGACAAGCTATTTGACTTCTTCGGGCTTCCATTTCCAGGGAGAGAAATCCAGCAAAATGGGGGCAGTTCATGAGCTCAACTGTTTTCTTTTTCTCTTTTTCCCTCCTTCCTTGTGTTTCTTTCAATTTCCTGACAGCAAAACCTTTTTCCCAAATGAAGTGTTGCGAGGTTCTACACAGAATCTTTCTGTCCTCCTCCTGCACTCCCGTAGGTGCCCACAAAGCTTCAGTCCCCATGAAAACCAGCGGAAACACCTAGGCTGGCATGCTGGCAGTTCTACAGTGATGAGAAGCAAAAAGATGCTGTTCTCGGAAGGCTTGAGAAGGTGCCAGGCTCAGGGAGGTGGACAGAGCATCTGGATGGGGGACACTATTAGCAAAGGCTGCCTCCTTAAGCTGGACTCTGAAGCTACTGCAAGGATCTGACCTACCTTATTGTCACTGCCTGTCCTTACCTAATCTTCACAGTCTGCAGTACAGTAATCGTTAGTTGACAGCTGTCTTGCTGTTGCAAGAACATACTGTGATGGGGAATCTAGAAATTTGCAGGGCCCTGAAGTGTCAAGGCTTTAGCTAACACAATGCCTACCCCAGGCCAGGAGCAGGTCGTCACCTGCTTCCGTGTCCCCAATGGGGCATCACCGTCTGGATGCAGGTGACTGGTTTGTTTTCCACTCAGATGTTCTCTCTAGACCTCAGTTATGTGAAGCAGGACAAGTGAAACAGAATCTGACGCTGTTGCCAGGACAACCGGACCAAAGGCTTCACCCTCTGCTACTATCTGTGTAATTTGTTAAAGGCAGCTAGCTCACAGAGAGAGGGACAAGAAGGGACTAGGTTGTGACTTCTGATCTTGGAAAATAACTTTGAAAAACTGTTTCCTGGTTACATTCTTACATAGAAAAGGAAAGCCGTTGTGACCCACGCAATAAAGATTCAGAAAAGTCAGGAATGAATGCTAAGAGGACAAACCTTAAACTTTCTTCTGGTGATATGTAAAAATAGCAGCATATTAGGGCTTTTAACACCAAGATGCCTAAAGACCTGGAATTGAAAGAATGCTCTGAAGAGGAAAGAATAGGAGAGGGGGCAAGAACGTGAAGAGAGCAACCAGAAGGTTCAAGTATGTCTGAGGGCTGTCTGGAAAAAATCCAGCCATTGTCAATACAACAAGAACGGATACGTGGCTGGGTACTTTCCAGACAACCCAGTATAGACACACACGTGAAGCTGGGCGTTCCTGACACGTCTGCTGGCTCTTCTCGCCCCAAACCATAACCCCTCGTGATAGCAGCCACTGTACTGAGACCAGCATCCCGGAGCTTGGACAAGTTCCATCTGCCCTCGGTATGGATGAAAAGACTGAGGCTTGTGGTTAACCCACTGGAGGTTACCCAGCGAGGTGAGGGTGGAGGGAAGCCAGAGGCCCCGATTCTTCTGTGCTGTGGACATCAGTTTATTCCACACGGGGATGGCTGCACAACCTTGTGACTGTACTAGAACCACTGAATCATACGCTTAAGGGCGCTAACTTTATTTTTAAAATTTGTTTGATTTCTTATATATGTCTATAAAGCATAACATAAATTATATACTTATATTTAAATTAAAAAACCAAATATACCTGTATGCACACAAAGGCGGCCCTGATGTGGGGTCACAAACCAAGTAGGACTGGATCATAAAAACGCTGACCCCAAGGTGCCATGCGCGGTGCAACCCCTTGCGTGCTGCACCCCCCCCCCGCACGCTGCACCCCCCTGCGTGCTGCACCCCCCCAGCGCTGCAACCACCACGCTGCACCCCCCCGCGTGCTGCCCCCCCTGCACGCTGCACCCCCCAGCGCGCTGTATCCCCATGCGCACTGTACCCTCTGCGCACTGTACCCTCTGCGCGCTGTACCCTCTGCGCACTGTACCCTCTGCGCGCTGTACCCTCTGCACGCTGTACCCCCGCGCGCTGTAGCCCCGCGCCACCCTACCCCCTCCATAGCCCTGGGGCAGCTCCTTACCGAGTTGGTGCCGAGGATCTGCAGGTTGGGCTTCTCTGACTCCAGCAGCTTGGCCACCATCTTGAGGAAGCTCTCCACGAAGAGGTTGATGCTCTGGCAGTGGCAGGCCATCAGCAGCTGGTCCAGCGCCTCCATAGCGATGCACACGTACCTGGGGAAGCAACACCACGGTCACCCCTCAGTCGCCTGCCACACCACCCACTCGACCTGATGGGGGCAACCCAGAGGGCCATGCAGTGACCTCCTGGGCTGTGTCCCGGTAATGAGGCTCCTCTACAAGTTGTCCACACCTGTATGCCATGCCAGCAAGGGCCCGCGTCAGCCCCGCACTGAGAATCAGAGCTGGAAGAGCCCAAAGACCAACTCAGCCAGCTCCTCACTTTACAGCTGAAGAACACAAGGACAGGTGACATGAGCACCATTGTCAGTAAATACAAGCAGAAAGAATTGCTACCCAGAGAGCAAAGCCTGAACCAGAACCCAGTGAGGTCAGAGAATTACTTGATCCAAGTCAAGAAGTGTATCTCTGTTGAACACCCACTAGGGAAAAGCTCTGTCCAGTCAATGCAGGTGGTGTAAGGATGAGCCAGCCCAGAGCCTGATGGATGAGATCAACATGCAGATACCTCTTCCAAAAGGAAATTAAGGAACGCCACAAGAAAACCATGCATGGCATCCCAAGAGGGTTCCAAAGCAGGAGAGAGATGGCTCTAGTGGGGAGGAAATAAAGAACTTTGCGAAGAAAGTTTACAGAGAATCTGAGCTGGGCCCGAGGACCAGGCAAAGCAAAGGTTAAGGAACATAAAATCTGCAAGTTTTGTATTTGGAGATCTCAGAAGTTCTATGATGAAGTACGACACAAGTAGTATGGCTGACGGTATTAGCATGTGTAGATGACCTACCGTAAGGAGCATTTTTACCTCACGGAGAATAACATAGACACAGAATCAAAATTCTGATCTCCTTATGAAGAAGGTGCTCTGTGTCAGTTCTAAGTCCCTAACTACTTCATTCTTCTGAAGTCCCCCCCTGAGTGAGATGCTTCAGAATTAGGAGTGCCCAACATCCAATGGTGAATAGCTTACTAATTAAGTCATCCCATCCCGGTTTTTTGACAACCAAAGAAAAACCTCTTTATATTTGAAGCTAGTCCTAATTAACATCTATCCTTTCTTTGCAATTCTACTTTCAGGAGCAACAAGAAAGAGGGCTGCACCTCTCCTCCCTGCCAGCCCTTCAACCACTAGAAAACAACCTCATTTTTCTTGTTCTCTTCTCTATGCTAACTAAAAACACCCACTGCTTCCCATACTAGCCTTTGCAGGACAAACTCCAATTATCCCGGTGGTCACTGTCTTCTTCAGTGCTACTCTTAAATCCCAGGAAAAATGCCATCCACAAATCATATTCCTACTGAGAATTAGGAGTGCATGTTGAAGCTCACCCCAACATTTGTTCCATGACAGTGACAAAATGAGCATATAGACAGGGAAGGTACATCATGAAAAACACACCTTTCACATAGAAAGCATTTACATTCTGGAGAAAATAAGGTAGACGTTTGTCGGAAAAGGCTACCTTTTAAGTTCTAATGAAGTAACTTCTACAAATCTGTCCAAAACTTCTGGTTTGCATCCTTATAATTTTCTTTAAGGAAATAGGTTTCTGGGGGCAGAATGCTAGATGTCTCCCCTGGAATCCTTTTCTCATTTTTGCCTAGTAATTTAGAATTTCGGCTGATCTTGAGGCTGTTCACTAGGATCATTTCCCGAGGCCACATGAGGAAAATGCTGCCATTAAAATGAGAAGGGAGGTGAGCACCGTCAGCATCGCTTGCTTAGAAGACAGGATTTTCCTCCTGCCCTCTTTCCCTCTTCCTGCTGGCTGCGAAGTGGCAACAACTAGACACCCAGAGATGAAAGTCCCTGGATGACCTCAATAACAGAATCTGATTATGGGGTTTAGGAGTGCTTTGAAAAATGAATGGTGCAAATATAAGTGAGTTGAGTCCTGGGCAATCTAAAGCAAATCCAGTGACTGACCTCGTAGGAAAGAGAAGAAGGAAGAATTGAAGTGATTCTCTCCTGCTGGTGGAGAGATCACCACCAGCCTCCATGCACTCGGAGTGAGGGCTCAGGTGCCCGTCACAGGGTGGCGAGCCTCCTACTTGTAGAACCAAACCATATGGAACGGACAAGCACTTTCCCGTAAAAAGAAAATGCAGAGAAGGTAAAGTGAGCAGAGAACTCCCAAACGAAATGGTGGAGCTAAAGAATCAGCCTCTAATTCAAAAGCAAGCCACAAAGACCCATCTTAACAAAGCTGTCACCAAGGACTTTTAAAGTGGTAAAGCTGCCTGACACTCTAAAAGTCAGGTTCACAGGCCACGAGTATAGTGAGGGATGAATGAAAAGATTTGTTCTTTCTGTGTAGATCCAAATCATATCCACCTTTGAATGTTAGGCAGATATTTAAAAATCCTTTATTACTTAGTCTTTGACTTGTTTTCTAAAGCAAAGTTCAATTAAGTATAAAGAAAGCACATGGAGCAAGACCATAGGATGGTTTCTGGAGACACCACTAGGCTCTTCCTCTTGTGACAGCCACTCAACTTCATACACTGTGTGTCCAAACCGTCTCACCTGGGAGCCAGCTTCGCAAGGCCCAGCAGATAAAGGACGGCAGTCACGATGTCTCCTAACGGCTTTTATTCTCTTCAAGACACCAGAAACCATTTCTTAGGTATCTTTGAGATAATTTCAACCATAAGAAACATAGTTTCTCTACTTTGAAATTTTCCTGTCCACGCTTATAAAATGTTTCTTTTGGGGATGCGGGGATAGCTCAATAAGTTGAGTGCCTGCCTGGCAATCACAAAGTCCGGGGATTGTACCCCAGCCCTGGCCCGTGCAAACCCACGTGCTGAACTGCGGTGCAACTGGTGACCGCCAGGATGGCGGCGAAGGTTCTTGCTTCTCATGAGAGAGGCCCCCAGTTCAGCTCCCACCCTGTGCAGCCCCACATCCACCTGTGTGGAATGGAAACTACATCAAAACTGATGATGTGCAACTATGGAGACAGCTCTGGGCCCTCCTTCCTTCTCTCTCCTTCTCTTTCTCTCTCTCTCACCTTCTCTCAAACAAAATAAATCTTCAAAAAAATGTTTCTTTTATCTAAATGCATAGAGTCAACTAGTCTTTTTTTCTTGTACAGATTTTTATTTTTTATTTATTTTGAGAGAGAGAGAGAGAGAGACAGGGAGAAGGGGGAGGGCCCAGAGCAGTCTCCGTAGTTGCATGTCACTAGTTTTTTACATAGTTTCACTCCATAGATGGCTGTGGGGCTGTGCAGGGCAGGAACCAAGCTGGGGGCCTCCCACATGTGCCCCAGCAAGAACTGAACTGGGGGCACACCCCAGTTCAACATATGGGTCCACACCTGCCCCATGGGTCCAGGACTTGCCCCTTGGTCCCTGGGGCTACAAGGTGAGTGCTCAACCAGCTGAGCCACGCTGGTATTTCCCCAAGTCAACTATTCTTAAATCATTATTTAATATTATTAAAACAAATTACTAACTAGTTGTCTCTGGGCACATTCACAAGTGGATCAGGCCATGCTGTTATCTATAGAGTGTCTTTTAAATACAAAAGCAGCACTGGGTCTTTAAGCTCCTTCAGGGAGCCATTCCCAGCTCACTGAACATAGCCTTGCCCTTTGGAGGCCGTCAGTCACAGTCCAGGGAATCTTGGACTTGAACCTGTGCCTTGTGGCCCACTCGCAGCATGTTTCAGGTCCTCTGTGCGGGTCGGTGAAGCAGGCTGAATCCTGCAGGGCTGGGCCCCTTTCAAAGGGGACACATTTCCCCTGCAGACCACGCTGGACACATTCTGGCAACCAAACACGGTGGGTGGAAAATGGGGACAGGCAGCGTGGAATTCTCTTCTGTGATGAATCATCTCAGCACCCTTTTGTATGAAGGGTTTCAGCATTATTTTACAGAGTTTAAATGAGGGAAAGGAAGGGGTGGGGTGGAGTTTGGCAAGAGAAGAAACTAGAAGGCCTCCCAAACCCCAGAGCTTAGATTGCTGCTTTTCCGTTTCCTGTAAAAAAAAAAAATTCCCAGAATATCCTGATAAGGAAAGAAAATCATCCTTTGTTAGCAAAACAAACAAACAAATAAATAAAATAAAGTAAAAAATTGGCTACTGACCAGGAGTGGAAATTTTGACAGAAAGTGAAAATTATGGTAGAAGTGAAATGGAGAAGTAAGGAAGTTTAAGGCCTAGTTCTTTGAACACACAATCCTCCATTCCCCATCTTTGATCCCAGTACTACGGATGAAAGGATTGTGACTATGAACTTGAACTTTTCCAAGTGTCTTACAAGATTAGAAGCCAATGGGCCTTTGCAACTCCCTAGTTCAATGCTTCCTGCGTTGGTCCTGTCTTACCACCACCTTCTGTGTGTCCTCTACTCCCAAAGCATCTTTTTTACGAGAGCACAGGCTTCTCAGAGTGATGTCTGCTAAACAGGACCAGGGCCAGACAGGTTGGTCTAACAGGGATCTGATCTGGGCTCGGGGTCCTGGAAGGCTCCCAGTGGAGTACTAAGTCTGGGGAACCAAACTGGCCTGACTGGGTAGTCAGAGCACAGTGTGGTAGGAAGGAGCTGCTGAGGATGAGCCTATGGCAGGGGCCCAAGGGCGAAGGAGAGAACAGGCTATCGACCAAAGCAGCAAGTGACAACCTAGGGTCCCAGATGTACTAGCAGGGCCTCCCCGCAGGTGAGGGGGGCGGGACCCAAGGAACATGGGATGGACTAGGGTTCATGAGGAACAAGCAAATCCTGGAGAGGACACTTGGCAGGTCCTAACAACGGGAACTCAGGGTCAAGGGTCAAGGCAGAAGATGAGTAGTAATAACTGACACACAAGGGCTGTGGTGTATAGAAGTGAGGCAAGTAGTGCCTTGTATGAAACTCCAGAGTAGCAGCTGATTCTGCTTGAACACCCTGTGCCCAGTAAGGAGTAGCCCGAGGACCCAGGAAGGAAGAGCGGGCATGGGAAATCTGGGGCCCAGACTAGCTGGAGAGGAAAGGCAGATCAGGGGTGGGACATGAGGACTAGCAGACAGGAGAGAGGAGGTGGCTTTAGCAGAGCCCGCCATTGCCTAAGAATCACCCAAAGAGCAGGGCTTTGATGAGGAACCGCGGGGCAGTTTGAATGTATCTGGTCAGCCCCACTCCTGGATAGAACCTTCTGGGTTTTAAGAGCCCAAAAGTCTCAGCCATTGGAGGGAAGGATGAACCTCCTTGTCTAGTAGGAATCTGTGGTATCTCTGAAGGGTCGGAGTCCTCCAACCAGGTACAGGGTCCTTCTGGGGAATGTGTATCTGTTAGGAGCCCCACCAGGTCAGCTCCGGGGCCAGGCTCCTCGGGGAGCCACCCATCCCTTTGGGTGTGGGCACCTCCATCCTAGAGGGCTCCGGGCACTGGGAAACCAGACAGGATCTAATATGGTGTTCTGTACACGGTCAATGCTCTGGGGTCATTATCAACTGACCCCGAGTCTCACACAGCCTTACTATGCAGTTTTTTGTTTTTTTTTTTTGTTTTTTTTTTTTTT